>CBXB010000063.1:88918-99172 GCA_000817185.1 Magnusiomyces clavatus CNRMA 12.647
CTTTTTTTTTTTTTTAATAACAAAGGGCTCTCTTCTTTATTGTCATCTACTAAAGTCTGTCCTCGGTAAGCAATTATGTAATCATTCGTGGCTATAAAGTTTCAACGGTTAAAAAAGTTTTATTAAAGTGAAAAAAGCCCAACGGTTTTTTTTATTTATTTTTTGTTTCTACTTTGGGACTGGGTATTTTTTTTGTCTTTTTTGGTTCGGTATAAAAAATTCCTTCTTTACAACGGTGCCTAGTCCGGCTCTTCTTATCTTAAGTAGTAATTAGTCCCTAGAATTTGGTGATTTATATAGAGAATTGGAAAACACACGCACAAATATATAGTTTTTTTATGATAATTTTGTTGTAACTAATAAATAAAAATTAATTGTTTTGTTTTTGAATTTGAATTCTTAAAATAAAAAAACTAATAAAATAAATATATTTATTTATTCATTGTTTTTTTTTTTTTTGTTACTAAAAATTCAATTATGTTATAAATTCTTAAAACTGTTATAGTAATAGAAAATGGTTTTCTATACTCATAGTATAAATATCTAATATTATATACATTCCTTGTTTGATTTTTGTTTTTTTACTTTAACCACCACATGAATTTGTATAAACAAATTTATATTTTTCGATAAAAACCTTCTTACAAGTTTGATAGGTGATATAATATTTTTCAAAATTTTGTAGCAGCTAAATAATCATCATATGATATGACGAATTAACACAAAAAAAAAAAAGGTGAATACATGAATTTACTAGCCCCATGTGTCTTACTTTTTAAAAAACTTAGTCTAAAATTTGAACCAACATTAAAAAAATATTTTCTTTTTTTAATTATATACTAAACACACACAAAAAAACAATCCCATTTTAATAGAATATTTATTCTTCGTCGCGAGCGGCATCACGTTCAGCAATGAGTCTAGCAGCCTTTTCAGCAACGCGGGCCTTTCTTTCAGCAAGAGTAAGCTTCTTCTGTCTTTGGTTCTTCTTTTGGGCCTTGTAGTATTCCTTGTCCTTCTTCTCAGTGATCTTTGGAGATGGGTCAGCACGGATCTTTTCGTGGGCTTCGGTGTAGATGTCTTCAAGAGCATCAGCTTCAATACCGTCTTCAATGTAACCCTTGAACAAAGTTCTGTAACGTTCTTCATCATCATCCATCAATTCTTCCATGTATTCAGCAACGTGGCCAGCAACAATGTACTTTCTGAGGGTTTCGTCATCCAATTCTTCGGTTTCGATATCGTAACCTGGGTATCTCTTAGGACTGTGTGGAACCAAAAGACCACCATCAGAAGCACCCTTCAAAACACCAAAGATCTTGGCACCAGTGGTGGTTCTGGCAACACCGACATCAAGGAAAACCTTGAATGGTCTTGGGGCATCTTCAACAGCTTCAGTGATGGAGTATTCACCGCTGGCATCTTCGTCACCAGTGTAGGTTTCGTCCAACTTGAGTTTTTGGAGAGCTCTTCTAGCAACCAAAAGGCCGACAGCGTAACCAGCAGCCCAGTTAGTAAGACCGTGCTTGATTCCGTATCTTGGTAATTCGTGAGCGTAGGCAGCAGTAAAAACAACATCGCCAGAGATTTGGGAAGAGATGATTTGGGCAGTGATGTCCTTCTTGGAAAATCTGACAACTAATCTGTACTTTGGAGAGTTGTATTTGGCCTTGGATTGAACGACAAGTCTCTTACGAGCATAGTAGTCGGTCTTACCTTCCCTACGACGACGGAATGGGACTTGGAAGCGGGAGTGGTAAGCTGGAGTCTTGATTTCTGGGTGGAAAGCCATCTTTGCTGTTTCGTTGACTAGTTGTCGAAATGTCGATGAGAAATTGCAAGAGAGTCTAAAACAAGAGGGGGTGAAAAGAGAAGGTTAGAAAAATCAAATTTTTTTGAATATTCAAAGAGAGAGAGAATTTTTTTGTTATTGGTACAGTGAAGGCTTGCAGAGCAGCATTTGTTACAACATTTGTTAAACACATTTTTACTATGGTGTTTATATAGAGGATTTGTTACAACTGAAAATTTCAACACTTTGCATCCTGTAGTTTGTGGGGTTTCTACTTTGGGAAATATTCCAGTCCCAAATATTCAACACCAATATTAACCCAAGTAATCGACAGAACTAGGTTACATAGGGTTACCTTTTCTTTAGGGTTTGACCTTTTACCCTATCTTGATATCAGGTTTTATTTTTTATTTTCCAAACCTATTTATATTTCAACTTATTTTATATTTCTTTATAGTATATTGATATTTGAATGTATATTTTATTTTCGATATGTACGGCCATATATTGGTCCATAATATAGCATTTGGCACATTTATTGGTATGTCTTGATATATTCTTCTAATATTCAGTTTGAACTTTTTTTTATGATGATTCTCATGGTCCGTGTTGATGAGAAGGAAGTAAGACCCCTTCGAATGAATACAACCCCATTTTTCACTTTCACAGCCTGAATTTTTTATGTTCAAATTTCATTTTTTATAAATAAAGAGAAACGTTTGATTGTTTTGATAGTATTTTACTAATACCTTTTCATTTTTTTAGTATTTCTAGTAGAAGTAGTTTTGAATGATTGAGTTTAAAATGTTATTGTAGACATGTGAAGAAAAAGAATAACAATTTGAGATAAAAAAAAATTATATAAAAGCATGTAATTTGATTTATATCTGATAATTTGATCAGCTTGTTGATAAACGGATTTAAAAAGCAATTACTAAGATTATTGAAAATACAAGTTTACTACGTAAACAGATTTTGATTAACGAAAACAGTTGCTTCTAATTCAAATCTCTATTATCGTGAACTTGAATAGTATCTACTGGATCATTTTGATCTTGAATCTTATTGTTAGGCATTTTATTTCCATCATCTGTATTATTATTTGTTTC
The DNA here is from genome assembly GCA_000817185.1 of Magnusiomyces clavatus CNRMA 12.647. Lineage (NCBI taxonomy): Eukaryota > Fungi > Ascomycota > Dipodascomycetes > Dipodascales > Dipodascaceae > Magnusiomyces > Magnusiomyces clavatus. Next base: position 91,820 of record CBXB010000063.1, read on the forward strand.
GTCATTTGCACCAGTTTGATCTTTTTTACTAGATCTTGCATCTACTGTTGCTTCTTGCACAGGTTTGGATGTTGCCATGCCATTACCACTGATACCTTCAAGTTCCGTAATCATTGCTGATGCTTTCAATCCAAACATAGTGACACTTTTTTTAAGATCAAGTTCTTGCTTTTTCAACTGATCTGCTTTCCAATCAATTATGTCATCAAGATTTTTGACAATATTGGCTTTTTTTCTAGTTTTAATTTTTTAATTCAAGAAAGGGGGGGGAGGGAATCAACAGTTAATGATATACTTGTTGGATTTATCTTGTTTAAAATTGAGCAACAACATTACCTTCTAAATGCCATAATTTTCAAAACTAGTTTGGATGCATTTTCTGTAAGCTTTTCACCGTATTCTTCCCATTGTTCAATAGTCATGCTTTGAAACTTTTCAATCTTGTTATTTTTCCGGTTTTTCGAGTTATTAGACAAAGATACTGATCTTTCAATATCAGCAAGATGTTCCTGTTGCTCTTTCAGAAAGTTCTTGATTTCGATTAATTTTTTGAAATATATTTCCCGAGTTTTGCTAGCGGCAGTATTTTGGGCCGAATCACTAGTAGCATCGCCTAATTTATTAGGACTAGACAAGCTTGTTACCTTGGGGGAATCATTACTATCTTGAAAATATGAAGAATAAAAGCTTTTATCAGGATAGAGGGGTAGTTGATCCAATGTTTTCATTAAATCGGCAATTTTTTCTTTATTCTTCGAAGTATGAAGGTCTGGAAATACACTTGGAATACTTGTTTCGTCTATCCTCTGAGATGATTTGTTGGAGCCTTTATCTTTGTTCCTTTCAGTAACCCAATCTTCCTGTTTTGACTTTTTAAAATTATTATAACCTACATCATTTTGTGTATAATTAATAAGAAGTTAGTGTATATTCATTTAATGCTTCATTTATTATAGGAAAATGAATAAAAGCACCAACAAAGAGCAAATTAAATTGTTCGGATTAGGCCATTTAATTAACAACAGCATACTTTTAACGTCACTCAATGCCCTCTTTTTGCTGAAATTTGCGTTTGTATTTAATGAATAAAATGTGGATAATGCTTTGAGCTTATTATCTTGCAATACACTGTTAAAGGCTTTCCCATTATTAGACAAGAGGGATTCTAATTTCTGAGAAATTCCACTTTCGTCCTCTTTCTCCTCATCATCTTCTTCATCATTGCAATCGTTTTCCTCTTTGTCCTCATCTTGGGAGTAGCTTGTATTTAACTTATCTACACTTTCAATAGAGTCATCCTTGATTTCAAGGTCTTCTTCATCTTCAAGAATCTTTGAGTTTGAAATAAAAAATTGAGAAAAATCGTTTTGAGGAACCGAGAATGAAGTAGATGTATCGTATTCAGAGAGGCGGTCAGAATCACAACTTGACCCCTGGTCATTATTGAAGATATCATCTTCAAATAAAGCTTCCCTTTTGATTTTCTATATTAAGATTAAAAAACTCATGATTAGTAAACAAGATAACACTGCTTTTATTTGTTGTTATAGCACAAATACAATTGAATTATCACGCATGGTGTTGATAGCTTAATTTTATTAAAAATCTTAATAGTAATAAATCTTTTTTTGGTGTTAAAAGTAAATTGAATATATCAATTAGAAAATTAAGTATGTATGAAAAATATTTGGTCTAATTAATTTTTAAATCAAAATATGGTTTTTTTTTTTAAAAAAAATACACAAAATAAATAAATCGTGAAAATCATCCCCGCCATCTATTAAAGAAAAAAACTTATATCTAATCTTGTTCACCATACAATATATACCTTAGAATATCATTTAATGTTACAACCCCTTGCAGCCTGCCTTGTTCATCTACAACAAACAGTCTATGGAGTCGAGCCCTTCTAATAGTATCCATAATAGCGTCAAGCCTATCGTCAAAAGTGCATGTATAAACACCTTCAAAGTCATCAGATCTTCTCATCAAGGCCTCACCGACAGAAAGACTTAAATCTGTATAAATTCCACCCTTAATGAGACTTAAAACATCAACAGCTTCATATATATTGACAAACTTATCATTTTCGTCAACAATCGGAATGCTTGAAACACCTCGTTTTACAAGAAGGTGGATAACTTGAATGACTGGGGTCATCATAGTGACCTTTTCAATATTCTTTGTAGTCGCTATGTTCAAACTTCTAAGAGGCTTGACTAAATTTCTTGTTTCTTTGCACTATTTCACATAAAAGTTAGTAAGAAAAAGTAATTGATAAGCAGAGGGAGAAATAAATAAATAGCACTTACATTTAGGGCAAGAAATTTTAGGATTCTGTATTGAGTAAGAACACTTACTACAACTTCTCTGCCAGTATCTTCGTCAACATCAATTAAAGGAATTCTTCTTGCTTTACTTTGTGTCATCTTAACACATGCTTCATAAAGAGATTTGAAGGGATATATGGAAATGGTTTCAATTGGAACTGCACCAATGGCTTTTTCGACTTCTCGCAAGCCATTTAAAGTTAAGTCTTCGATCTTATCCATTTTGTCAGGATTTTGAAAGTAGTATTGGATTACATTGATATAGTCAGTCGCGGTCAACAAACCGGCAAAGCGAGAAGTCTTTGAATTCCAAAGAGGAGCTGATACTATGCCGTTTTGTAGCAGAATATTAAGAGACTTTTTAACAAGCAAAGACGTATCGAGTACCACCAATCGAAAACTGACTGGTAAGACGTCATAGGATGTCTTTGATTTGAGAAAGTTGCGGATGGCTTGAACACCTTTTCGTTGTTCAGCATCCATGATGATTTCTGTAGGATTTAATGCTGGAGTACCTACTGAATGAGGAGTAGTGCTGGTACTATTATTGGCAGAACTCGGAGGAGGAAAAGAAATTGGTTGTTGGATTTGTTGTTGCTGCTGCTGCTGCTGCTGCTCCTGTTGTTGTTGTTGTTGTTGCTGCTGTTGAACTTGTTGTTGTTGAGAAGCAGAGTTAGAGTCACTTTGTTCGTTCTGCTGGTTCTGATTTGAGCTAGCAGAGCCCTGAGAATCTGACATTTCTTGATCCATGGCTAGATATTCTACAGTTGGTACGTGGTATAGAATAAATAATGATTTAAGGTGGGTGGTAATTGGCCTTAAGCAATATTAGATTGAAGAAATGTCCTGGAGGCACTAACTCAAGAAAATTAAGAAATTACAACAATCTATCGACAGTGTAACACAACGAGTAATTGTAACAATATTGTCTATACACAATATATTCACACACCTAAAAGACACAGTGTAATTGCCACTTGGCTCGTCTTTGTCACTTTACGTAAGGACCAAGAAATATATGTATAAAAAAAAAAAAAAAAGAAAACACCTTGTCAACTTGATTTATAATTTTCAGGTATTTAAATACCCTCTTTTCCTACTTTTTTAATTTTTTTTTTTCTCTTCTTTCTTTTATATCGTTTATTTTTTTTAACTTTGTTATTTATTTATTCAACCCATTCCTTCTTTGGCAAATATCCATAAAAATGAAAATTTCAAAACTTTTCATCTCCACATTATTGACAGCTGTCTTTGCTTCAGATGTTGTAGACTTATCAAAGTCTTCTGAAGACTTTAACAAATTTGTCGGCGAACACCCAGTTGTTCTTGCCAAATTCTTTGCCCCATGGTGTGGCCACTGCAAGAGACTTGCGCCAGAATACGAAGTCGCTGCTTCAAAGCTTAAGGAAAAGGACATTCACCTTGTTGAAGTTGACTGCACTCAAAACCAAGAGCTCTGTGCTGAACACAAGATTCAAGGTTACCCAACCTTGTTTGTTTTTAAGGGTCTTGATTCTGCTGCCCAATACAATGGTGGCAGAACCAGCGATGAAATCATCAAGTACATGGAACGTGAATTGCTTCCATCTTTCACTCCTGTCTCTGCTGAAAATTTGGAAGAATTTAAGGCTTCCTCTCCAGAACTCTCCACTCTATTCCTCTTTGACTCAGCAGACTCTGAATCTAACTCAACTGTTACCAAGTTTGCCAATGCTCACCATCACCAATATGTAATTGGTGTCACCAATGACAAGGCAGTTGCTGAAAAGCTCGGTGTTAAGAAGCTTCCGGCTGTTGTCATCTTTTCTGAATACGAAGACAAGCCTATTGTATTGAACGAAGAAGACCCAGATTTTACTTTTGATGAGACTACTATTCTTAAGTCTCTCTTGAGCTCCTCAATTGCACCTGCTGGTGAAATCAGTCCACAAACTTTTAGAGCTTACATGATGTCTGGTCTTCCAATGGCCTACTTTTTTTACTCTACCCCAGAAGAACGTGAAAAGTTTTCCAAGGCCATTTTGCCAATTGCTAAGGAACTCAGAAAGAAGGTCAATGTTGGTTTCATTGATGCGGCTCAATTTGGATCTCACGCTGGTAACCTCAACTTGGATGACAAGAAGTTCCCTGCTTTCTCCATTCACAACATTGAAAAGAACTTTAAGTACCCTATCCCACAAGACGAGGAACTTACTGTCGAGGCCATTGAAAAGCACTTGCGTGACTTTGTTGAGGGCAAGTTGCAGCCAAAGGTCAAGTCTGAAGAAATCCCAGAAGTTCAAGAAGGTCCTGTCTACAAGGCTGTTGGCAAGAACTATGAGAAGCTTGTTCTTGACAACGATCAAGACGTTTTGATTGAGTTTTATGCTCCATGGTGCGGACACTGCAAGAACTTGGCTCCTATCTATGACGATTTGGGTGCTCTTTTCTTTAAGAACACTGACAAGGTTGTTGTTGCCAAGATGGACCACACTGCCAACGAGATTGACATTTCTATTCAAGGATATCCAACCATTATGCTTTTCCCCGCTGGCAAGAAGGACTCTCCAGTTGTCTATGAAGGCCCAAGAAACTTGGAAGCTTTGAGCAATTTTATCAAGGAAAAGGGTACTCATGGTATTGATGGTTTGGCTCTCAAGGGCTCTGCTAAGAAGAGCCAAGCTGCTCCAAAGAAGAAGTCTAAGCGTTCTAAGAAGTCTAAGAAGGCTAAGAAAGCTAAGAAGGATGAATTGTAAATTATCTTGATATTTAAGTTTGATTGATTACTTGTAGATTAAAAAAAAGAAAAAATCAAAGGAAAAAAACAAAAAACAATACTAAAAGGGCATTTTTTATATTAGATTCTTTTGTTATTATTTTTATTTATAATTGTATATTAATTTATTTTTTTGAATCAGAAATATAGCTTTTTCTTGGTAAAAATATATATATATATATATATATACAATTTTGAAGTTTTTCGAAGACTGTAATATATATATTTTGCAATATTCAATTTTATACATATTAACCTTAAATTTCTACTTTGGAGAAAGAAATATATATATATATATCTATAGATCAATTTTATAAAATGTTATGTAATAATGATAAAAATACACAATCTATAAATTCATCAATTATTACTGACTGTGATAAAATATTGAATTGTTATTATTATGTATTATTATATACGTGCATTTTATCTCTAATAATATATATACATTTTTATAACAAAAAAAAAAAAAAAATCATCAAACATAACTTACTTTTGTTCCCATTTGAAATGTTTGTAATATTTTGAGCCAAGTATTTGCCAAAAGTTTTTTCAATTTTACAACTCTATTATTTGATCCAGAACGAGAAGATGATAACAGTTTAATTAAATATGATCCAAAAAATATTAGAGATGCAAGAATCGACAACATTTTGAGTGTTTTTACTGAATAAAACGAAGAATGGTTTGAAAATATTGGAGAAAAAAGGTTTGACCAACGAGTTGAAACAATTGACCAAACAGAGTTGTTTGTTTGTTGTGTATTTTTATTTTTTTTGGATTTTTTAGAAGACGACGACGACGACGACGACGAAGGAGAAGAAGATTTGGTAGACTTTTTGTTGGAAGAAGAACGTTTAGATTTTCTTAAAGATGGCGTTGATGAAGATACAGATTCTGTTTCTTCATTCTGTTTCTTTTTCATCAACATATTGTTAGCAGGCTGGGCTTGTCTTTTTTTCTCTTGCTGTTCTTGTTGCAATTGACGTTCCTGTTGACGTTTGATTTCAAGAGCCCGTTGCTCTATCAGTTTTTTTTGTTGTTTTTTAAACTCATCTACCTCGGCAAGCTCATTCTTGTGAGCCTGCTCGTGCGCCTCAAGTTGTTCAATTAACTGGGACTGCATAAAGTCTTCTTCGTGCTGAGATTCATCAGGCTGACCAATCGATAAAATAAACTCTCGACAGTATGCGTATTCGTTGAGTGGAAGAAGCAGTTTTGTAATATAGGTATTTGTCAGTTTGATATTGAGAGATTGGAAAACATGCACTGAGGGATATGGGGGTTGAGATAAGGAAGAGAACTGGCCGTCGCTAAACAATACGGCCTGTTGTATGGGTATAGAAACTGACATATAACGCTCGACATGATTTTTCAAATCAAGAAGAACTGCTCTCTTTCTCTCATATTCGGTCTCATCGTTGTTTGATTGATATGAGGCCAACAAAGAAGGCTCGTTGTGCTTTGCGATTAAAGAAATCAACGGAATCACTGTTTCTATTGGTATCAAATCACTGCCTGTTAGCTTTTGATCTCCCTCTTCTTCCTGATCTTGATATTCTTCGCCAGTGGAATCAAGATGCTGGTATTTCGGATAAAAGTTTTTATAGGCTGATTCAGAAACCAACTTCCAAAGCTCGTTTGATTGAGTCAGCAGCACAAGCCGTTTGCTCATTTCTTGCCATTCATAGTTTTTCCTCTCCGAGTTTAATGAAAAATGCGGAGACGATGAGGATACTGATGAGTAGACTGACGAGGTTTCTTGATGGTGATGATTACTACTGTTGATCAATGAATTTTCATCGCAGGCAACATTGAGCAATGCAAAATACAAGTTCCACAGCTTTACAAATTGAGCATGAGATTCAATCTTGTAATCCTTGTGTTCATTGCTGAGATCGTTTAACGTATTATTACTATTCTTGTTTGTCAAAAAGTTGTTGGAGAGATTATCATATGATGAAAAAGAGCCCTGCAAACTCCCACCATATACACTACTGTTTTGTGGGGGTGACCCTGAAGAAAAGGAAAATTTCTTGCCGAGTAACACTGGCTCCAGTGAATTGACCGCTTCGGGGAACTCCTTATTGATAAAATGATTCAATAATGTTTTATACAAACTCTGTTTTTTTCTCTGATCCACAAAAGCGTCAGAGGTAACGCTTTGGTTCAGGATCGATGATGTAGAATCAGACAGGTTGTTGGTTGCTATTGGTGGAGTGAAATTTAGCTGGGACATTGCAATGATATTTTTTTTTTTTTTTTTTT
>CBXB010000063.1:121153-131300 GCA_000817185.1 Magnusiomyces clavatus CNRMA 12.647
TGTAAAGGACTCATGCCAATTTTTTTTTTTTTTTTTTTGCCAATTTTAGTTGTCTCGAGACTAATAAACTATATAACAAAATATCAATAATACTTAGCAAAACTTTATAAAGTTAAAATTCGTTCATAATGATAAAATATTTCATTCAATATCTGGAGTCAATTATTCGGAAAAACTAATAGATGTAAAAAAAAAAAAAAAAACACTTGGAAAACACAACATTGCGGATTAATAAAAAAATTAGTACATTAACACATTATAAGCTATAAATATATAAAAAATCATAAAAAACATATAGAAACAAAAATATCAGATATAAGCAAACATAAAAAAACTCTATACCTTTTTGATAAAGAATCAAGCCATATTACTTGAGTTGGTCATGAAAACGGGCTTTCTATATTGTCTAGATGCAACAAAAGATTTCAAGCCCCAAGCAATCATCTCCCAAGACATAATCAAGGCAGTGACGCCTACATTGACATTGAGAGTAAACATAGAATCCAAGGTTCTGTATAATAAAGCTTCAACAGTTTCACTGTTGGATTGCATAAAGACCAAACCACCACAAATTAAGCAAAAGGAAACAATGACTTCAGTGATTGGTCTTGAGGGCACAGTGCTTTGAGGAGGCTTAAGGAACATTAAAATATAAGTACCAAATCTGAAAATGGCTCCAACGCAAAAGAGATAGCCCCATTGCATGTGGATCATAGTAGAAAGAGGCAAGGCTTGTTCGTGTTGCGACATCAAAACACCGGTCCAAAAAACAATAAAAGTGGGGATTGGGTTAATTGAGATGGATCCGTTCAAGAGCCCGCTGTTTTCATCATCTTGGAAATCGTTGCGAGAAGTGGAAATCAATCTGTTGACGAGTCTGCGCATGGTCTTAGACTCCATAATCAAACCGCAAATACCTCCACCCAAGTACATAAAGGCAATAGAAACGTGTTGCAAATCCTTGTGAGACCATTTTCCGTCTTGGTTACCAAGATGCTCCAAAAAGACGTTAGAAGCACCGTAAGTAAAGATCAAGAAACATTCAACAAATTCCATAGTGACACCCTTAAACATTGATGAGAAGCCAGACTTGATTAAAGAACCAAATGATTTCAATGATAAAGGAGAAGAGGAGGCACGGCTGGAATTGGAAGAGTACATCTTGTTGAATTTGCCTTTGGATTGTTTCTTCTTTAGGGCTTGAAGGCGTTTTGTTTGGCCTTGAACAACAATTGGGTCATGAGACGAGCCAGGAGCAATGTTCCAAGCCATACCCTTGTCTGCAAATGCACCCAAGTATCTACCAAGAGTAAGAATACCATACAAGAAAAAGACCGATCCTTTGATCAAGTGAGCAAGAATGTTGTAAATGTTGTTTGAAATGCCCAATCTAAAAAGAGTTGCACATCCAGTCAAAAGATAAAAGTATCCAATAACAAACAAAGGGCGGTTGAGGCATGAGTAAATGATACGAGAAACCAATTCAAATTTTTCGACAATGGCATAGACCTTTTTGTTTGACATGATGCGGGCAATCAAACGGTCTTGTCTTGGGTTCAAAGTTTGGAAACCCTGGTTGTCTTCTTCGTCGTAATAGGCCTTGTCATAAACATTACCAGGAGTATCACTCAATTCGTAGTCATCTCTAAAAAGTGCAGAGCGGTCGTTAGTGATTTCCAAGTCATCGATAGAATCATTGTGGGGTTGCTCGTTGATAGTGTCGTCATCAATTGAGTCTTGAGACGAACCGTGACCGCTGTCTTGAGAATGACGCATCAAAGACTTTGCACCATTTGATGCCGAGTTGGAGCTGCCCAAAGAGTTTGAATTTGCTGCTGAAGAAGAAGAGGGACCTGCATTTGAGGAGGAAGATTCTGGGTTAAGGTTAGCCAGCAAGTATTCTGCACCATCCATTGGAGTGTTTTGAGAAGAGACGGCCCATTGGGCAAGAGATTTGATGCATGCAGAGATCCAGTGAACTAGAGAAAGGAAAAAGAGAATTATGGAGAACTTTGAGTAGAAATTGTTTGGATAGAGATCACGAGGGGCGGTAGAGCCGTATATAGCCAAGCAAAACAACGCTAAAACGTTTACAATAGTTTGGAATGTTTGGAGGGGAAGATACACTCTAGTAGTTGGAATTGTGGATATGAGGACTGAGACGGGGTAAAGAAAGACCCAAGCAAACATGGCAAGGGCGATATGCGAATGAAGGAAAAACATGTTTGATTGATTAGGAGCATTCAAAAACGTTGTAGTATTGTATTGTTCCCAGTAAGCTCTCTGTTGTGGTTCTAAATCGGGGTTATCTAAAATGGTATTCCAATTGTGGTGATGATGACCACCGTGCATACTAGCAGGTGAGGGATCCATTCCTCCTAAAGATGAGTTTGCTGAAGAAGACATATCTTTCATGCTGGACATATCAGTTTTTTCAGTGTGATCCGAATGAGAAGTAACTTTGTCATGAGGGTGTTCATCTTCATGTCGCTTTATTAAAAGAGAATCATCAACGCGTTTGAATAATAAAGGAAAAGCTGAAACTTCAGAAGCTGAAACTAAGAATAGCAGAGCAGCTACTGATTTTACAGTAAACTTCATGATTAATTTTATTTACTAAAAAAAATAAAAAATAACGGTATAAATATGTATTAAAAGAATATAAACAACAACAACAACCTTGTGAGTGATTGATTATGAGTGATAATGATAAATATATAAATTAAAATAAAGGTTGTTGAGACTTTGTGTGATGGAACAAGAAGAGTAACAATAACAAGAAAGTTTAAGATTTTTTTTCTTTCTAAGCAAACAGTGTTTCTTTAACAAGAAAGAATTAAAATATAAAAAATAAAAAATAAAAAAGAGAAACAAGGGACCTTTTCATGCTTTATATGTAAATTGGAAACCCAATTTTTATTTTGAATTACTAAACAAATGGAAATGCTGGGAACTTTCTATTGTCGTAAAAAAAAAAAAATTTAATAAAAATCGAATAAAAAGTACCTCAATAGTTTGTTTTTTATTGTTTCTGTGAGGGTCATAGATTTTAACTACTACGGCTGTTATTAACAATAAAAGAACTTTTTTTTTTTTTTTACTTCACTATCTCGGTGTCCGAGAGAGAATACACGGTTAGTGAGTCACGTAGAGATTATTAATACATGCAATTATTTTTTTTTACATCTCCGTCAACAATGTTTTTATTGTAATTAATATAGTAAATGAATAAACAACATATGAAAATTTCTTTATTGGTGGTGTTTGGCACAGTTTTCCCTTTTGTAAAACAGTTTAAAAAACACTCAATATTGTAAGCCGCACACATACGATTACATAATCAGTGTATGGAATAAATCATATGATATCAAAAATCTCTCATTAGTTTTGTAGTAAAAAAAACTTTTTTTTTACAAAATTGTACCAACTCCGGACAATTCATTATTTATTGTCAACATATATTCTCTCTTTGTGTATATGTGAGTGTTCTTTTGCGGTAATTTAATTCTTTGCTATTCAATAACAAGTATTTTTATTAATTAATGTTAGTCCAATAAAAAAACAGATGTTTCAATGTTTGAACAAAAAATCTGATGTGTTTTAAGTAAGGGAAAAATTGTTTCTCTCACTTTTCCTGCTCCCTTTATTTTTCTTTTTAAGCTGAGTCTTTTCTTCTATCGTCATTTTTTATATACTACTAATTGATTATTAATAACAAAAAAAAATTTACATTGCTGTAAATTGTTTATGCAAGTCTGTCATCCCGTCAGACGGATCTGTTTGAAATTTCCTTTTCCCGGTTCCAGTAGCCTCATATTTCCGTTTTGTTTCTTTTATTTTGCTCTAAAAAAATAAAAATAAAAAATAAACAGCTGATTAATCAACCTTTTATAGTAACAGTCTTATTACTATAAAGATTTTACTCCTCAAAAACAGCTGTTTCTATTCACTACAAAGGAACAATTAACCAAATAGGAGAAACACATTCAATAAACTCAATTTACTTTTGTTGATATTAAATAAAAATACTACGTAAATATTCTAATTTTTTGTTTTTTATAAATATATATATATAAACAAAAGTCAGCTAATAACTTATTTTTCCGTATTTAAACTTGATAATTCCAATCAAATTTAAGAGTCTTTTGTTTTTTAAAACATTGGTTATCAAGTTGCAATTTAGTAATATCGACAACTTCATTTTCATTAAAGTCAATTCTTGTATCATCCAATCCAACAACACGAAGAGGAAAAACATCACTATTATTACTCAAACTTAAAGATAATAAACTTGGTGATTCAACACTAGCACTAGTAGTATAATTATACTTTAAGATTAAACTTTCTTCCTTTCCAGTAGATATTCTTCTCCATGTGTACAGCCAATATAGTGTCTCACTAACAACTGTCGATGGTTTGTCATCATCGTCACTGCCACTTTTTGCTTTAATCACTGGCGTAGCAACTTCAATTGACTCAAACCCAAACTCTTTGTCTTTTGGAGCAACAAAAACTTTAATAATTCTTTCAACGTGTTTATCTCTTGTCAACGGAATTTGCAAAATATCCCCTGTGCAGAGTATTTCATCTCTACCCTCTACAAACTCTTCAAGCGTAGCAGAAAGATAGGGGAAATCAAAAGGTAGTGATGGAATCTTATCAACAATATCGGAAAACCCACCAATACTAGTATTTTCCTTCTTCGCTTTAGTACCACCAAAAGCTCGCGTTAAAATATGCTTAAATTTTGTCTTTGCTCGCTGTTGAATTCGATGAACTAGTACATTGTAGTAATCCTTTGGTAGGTTTTCAGGAGTACACATTCTAAACCCGGCAACTGCTCCTCCAAAGCCTCCGGCAACAGGCCCAAGCGACACACTTGTCGTTATAGCGAGACCAATAAAAAAGGCCGTACCATTACCCAAATTGGATTCCATACAAATAAACGCAGACTTGATGGTACCAACAACCAGACTAACGGGCACTGCAACAGCAGTCCCCGACGCTGCTCCAAGCAACGCTCCTGCGCTCATCACGGCTATTGGCTCAATCACATCTTCCTTACCTGCATATCGTACCAACGAATTGACTCCCTTGCCCGTGTACTCGCCAGCCTTAAACCCATACTTGAGGCCAGAAACTGGCCCACAAGTAAGAATCTTCATAAACGCTGTTGGAGGATCATACTCATAAGTGTCATCAAACAAAACCGATACTTGTTGGTTGTCATCTACCGATTTCGCAACTTTTTCAAAGTCAAGCATTTCCTCAACTGGTTTCCAGTTTTGATACTCGGCTTGCGCTTATACATTGTCATTGTAATCGACTCGGAATTCAAAATGCCTTTTTTCCCTCTCTTTGTTTACTACAATAGAATCTCGGCTGCGGCCGTATACTAGTTCCGGGTACATTCCAACTACTCTTTTGTCAAGCTGCAGCTTTAGCTCCAAAACTTTTTTGACTTGTTCATTGACTCTCTTCTTTTTTAAATTGTATGCCTTGTCAAATGATTTCAATGCCACTTTATCACTTGAAAAACCAGACTTGACAACTGGTAAAAGGTCTGCTTCATAATCAGCCAAAAAATTGTAGTCGTCTTTAATCCAATCATGGTTATTGGTAAGAGGAAATCCAAGAGTCGTAGTAGTAGTAGTAGTTAACCCCTTTTGCAAAAAATCTTCTTCTTGCTCTTGTTCATTATGAAGATTGGCTTGTTCTTGGAGAATGGAAAAGTACTCTTCATCAGACATTCCCATAATTCCTCCGCTTCCAGCTCTCAATGCGTTTCCCCATGCACTTATAACATTCTTGAAAATCTTTGAAAATTGATTCTGTTCAAAAAGCTGACTGGAAATTGGTTTTCCAGAAACAAGCTCACAAAGATGAGAACTGAATAATAATAATGCTTGAATAAACTTGAAATTCATGTTTGTTTGTTAAAAAAAAACCTAAGTTGAATCTGTTTGAAAGATATCTATTGATATTACTCTTTCTTTTTCTAAGAAATCGTCATTATTTATCAGTTCTTTTCACTTGTATTTATACGTTTGTATTCGTTTATTTTTCTTCTTCATCAGATTTGTTTGTGCCTTTCTCCAGTTTTCATGCTTGAAGCCGTTATTTTTGATAACCATAGTAATCTCTCAAGTTTATGCAAAAAAAAAAAAATGGATAAAAAAAAAGAGTAATTCGCATTAATATCATATTATTCAAAAGTACTTGAAAAAAAATCACAAACTATTATAGAATAATACAATTTAAACTTGTTTTGTTATTATTATAAAAGCAAGAAAAAAAAAATTGTTCAATTATTATTGCAAGAGAAATATATTTTAAAAAAGAAGCTTTGCGTCAGCCCGGAGTCGAACCGGGGGCTCGTCGATGGCAACGACGAATTTTACCGCTAAACCACTAACGCCTACTTATTAAACACCTATAGTTTAGAGTACATCGAAAGTTTATGTCTTTATAAAAACACTATTTTCTAAACGATACATAATCATCTCATACATTGACGCAAAGCTCTAGTAAACACCTAAATATCAATTTCCAGTTGACAACAATATACTCATGCAATTAAGATATTTTTAGCAATAAAATTAATTAATAACTGGAAATATATTTAATTTTTTTTATTTTTTTATATCAATAATCTTCCACTTTCAGGTCATAGGAAATGGAACGTTTTGAGTGATTCGTTTGTCTTGTCTTTGGATTTCACCGTAAATGCGTATAAACTATACAATTACTCAGTGATATCTAACCTTCATTTTTATATTCTGGTTTATTTCTTAAACTTTACTATTGCCTTCATATCTTATACAAAGCTGTGGGGGAATTGATGTATACCGTTATCTAGCATTTTTACTTCATTTTTATATACTAAACCCAATTGCTACAAAAAAAAACTGAACAATTTAACAAAACTTAAATAAATCAGCCCAGGAATTTTTTGACAGGTAATAAGTCATCTAACAAAAAAATTAGTAAAATAACTTTTGGAGTAAACATATTACTATATAGTTATGATAATTCGTTACATACAATTTTTTTCTCTCTTAAAATTTAAATGATAAAAATGTTACAAAAAAAATCTGCGTCAGCCCGGAGTCGAACCGGGGGCTCGTCGATGGCAACGACGAATTTTACCGCTAAACCACTAACGCTTGCTTGTGAAACTAACGCAATAAGATTCAACAAGTGCTATATTTTTAGTTTACAGCTTGAGCAAAGCTAGAAAAATTGAAAATATTTATAATATATACACAAGTTTTATATCCTATTTTTCTATATTTTCCTAGATACTTTGCCGTTTGTATGTACATAAAATGGCGTAACAGACTCGCTATTTATACAAAAGTTGTCATTCTTCTTTTTGTCTCAAAGTTTTTTGTTTTGCGAGTTGTATCAGTAATAGCTTTTTTATTTTTATTTTTATAAGTGATACAAATATTTCTCTTCATGATTAGGTTTAAACTTACTGAAGAGTTCTAGGGCTCTAGATTTGTACTGGAATCAGAAAGAATCTCGAGAATCTTTGTGATTAGATAAAAAAAAACATTCGATTTAAATAAAGATGCAGAATCATGAATGGTGACTAAATCATGATCTTGTCTATGTGAAATAACATACTAACAAGAAAAAAAACTGAAGTTTCCAAAAAAAATAAAAATAAAAATTGGTTAGGTAAAACAAGTGCTTATTCTTAAATATTCCATTTTTAAAACCTATAGGGTAGCTGATAAATAGATCAATCAATCAATCATAGTTTACTGCTTGACCTTGTAGAATCCCTTAACGGCTTTCCCCGTCTTCGCGTCTTCTGTTTTGTATATATCTAAAGTATACTATTTTTTTCAAGGTCTAATAAACCTTGTTTTTGCAATTACTTTCAGGTTTATCAATTTGAATGATATCTTTTTTTTGTTATTTTGGCTATTGATTTCAAAATTTTGATTTTGTGTATCATCAAGTACCAAAAGATGATTCCAGTGACAGACGTGGGATTCCGCGGGGTACATTTTTGTCACTAGTAAAATTTAGCAAGGATTAATCTTATCAAACAAATCAAAAACATATCATCACTTATCAGTGAATAAATATATCTTTCAATATAAATTGCGGGCATTTACCTCTTTTCTTTCTTTTATTTTCTTTTGAGTGAACAAGATAGCACTCAATATTGCAACAATAATAAATAAATAAATAAAAAATGGCAAATAACTTGACAAATAATTTGGCTATCATTGATATTTCTAAAGATGATATGGAGACAGCAAAGGCTTTAGTTGCTGCGGCGTCAACCATGGGATTCGTTATGATCGAAGGGTCTGGATTTACGGCTGACGAAGTTGACAAAGCATTTGAAATAGTATGACAAAAATAAACACAAACAGTTTTCTCTTTTTTAAAAAGTCAGTATCTAACATTTTTGTCCATCTAAGTCAAGGGAATTTTTTGCAGAACCCGTTGAGAAAAAACAGCAACTGCCTATAGATCGAGTCAATAATCATGGGTACACATTGATGAGACAAGAGAGGTAAGAATCTTGATTTGTCAGAATACATTGATTTACAAGTTATTGACACTTTCTTTCATTTTTAGACTTGATCCTGAGCACCAACAAAAGGGGGATCCCAAAGAGTATGTTGATATTTTTTTTTTTTGCAGTAAATTTTTACATACCTTCTAACACAACTTAGAGCATTCAACATGTCTCAAGGTCCAGATGGAAAACTCACACTGCCGCTTCCCGACATTCTTGAATCTCACAGAGAAACTCTCAACAACATGTGGATTAAATGCCACGAGGTTGGTGACAAGATTCTACGACTATTGGCAAAGGGCCTCGAAATCGAAGAATCCGCTGGCGGATCTGAATGGCTAGTGGACCGTCACAAAATTGAAGAGAACTCAGGCTCGGTACTACGATTTTTATATTACCCAGGACAGAAAAAGCTCGACTCTGAGATTGAAATTCGTGCTGGTGCGCATACTGATTACGGCTCGGTAACACTACTATTCCAGAAAAATGACGAAGAGGGACTAGAAATTTTATCCCCTATTTCAAAAAAATGGGAGCCGGTGACTTTTATTGATACGAAATATAAAGATGAAAACTTGGCTCCTCCACTTATTGTTAATATTGCAGACTTGCTGTCGTTTTGGACTGCAGGCGTGCTCAAATCTAGCATCCATAGAGTCAAATTCCCCCCTCATGTTCAAGAGTCTGGAAAGGATAGATACTCGATTGTTTACTTTTTACATCCACAACATCCCGTTCCCCTTGAACCGATTCCCAGTCCAATAGTTAGAAATGCACCTGCTAGAGGATCAACTGCACAAAAAGATGGAAAATATATTACAGCCCAAGAACATTTGAATCACCGCTTAGCAGTAACATACAATAGATATTAGTGTATATATTATAGTTTCAATACAGACTATATATTGTTTCTGTTAATAAAGGTCAGAAGATCTTTACAAATAGAGTCCAACACTATGCCTTGCAGTCGTGGTTCTCCGTTGTTGGATGAAGAGTATGAAAAATCCTGTTCTTCAGCTATTAATACTGATTGAATAAGCTCCACTATGTTTGCCAGTTCTTGTAAAAATTCAGGGTCCACTTGATAATTTTTGCTCAACAGCTCTGGCATATGATGAGCATGTGCTTCTAGTCGATGTTTCAGTTTGCTTTCGCTGAAAGAATGGCGGTCATGAGCTGGAACAGCTATCTCATATTGATATGAAGTAGGCTGACTATGTAAGTGACTATGGCTATCATCATGCAAATAGGAAATTGCATTTTTTTCGTGATAATGATGAATTTCGAAGTAATCAGCTTCTCTTGTAGGTATCACGTAACAAAATGAGACGTTGAAAAGAGCCAGCAACAGAAAATGACTGATGATGTGCATTTTATGATTGATAATAAAAAGTATTTTTAATGTATATGTAATATCAAGAGATAGTTTTCAAAATTTTCCCAGGTAATAAAATGCTTTTATTATAAAGTGTTTTCTTTCACCCATTAAAAGCAAAACTATTTTATATTTATAAGCCTAATAACTTTCATTTATTAATTTGTTTTTATTTTACGGCGTTTTCGATTGAACAAGTAAAATTATGGGCTAAAAAAAAAAAAAAA
>CBXB010000064.1:0-28655 GCA_000817185.1 Magnusiomyces clavatus CNRMA 12.647
TTTTTTTTTTTTTTTTTAAAAAAAAAAAAATATATATATTTTGATCATTGTTACAAACATTTTTGTTTTCAAAAGTCATTACTATGACTATAGTCTTTTGATAGAAGGCTGATACTATAACTATCAAAGCTTTCAAGGCAGTAAATAAATATATAAATAAGTAAAAAATTAAATAATCCCATATATCAAAACAATTATTATATAACCATATTTGACTACTATAGTACTATAGTCCAATATTTATCTAATGTTTTTGCCAAAAAAATGCATTTTCAGTGCTCTCATATCTGTGCTCAGATTATTCTTTGATTGATTATACATTGAATAATCCACTCTCGCGTATAGTAAAGAACACTGCCTTTGGTGAGTTTTTTATTTCTTAGAGATTTCAAAATCTCTTTATCATCGGTACATTCGAATTTACTAGAATCACCAATAACTTGTGACTTTCCATGACTATTAGAGATATTACTCCCATGTAAGTTTTTTGGAAGAACACAAGGAAAAAATACTATTACTGAATCGTTGTCAGAAGTTCCTATAATCGCCTTTATGGGAAAGATATTTTGTGAATCAAATCCGAGTAATAATAGTAAAGAAATTATAGTAGATGTGGTATTTTTCGAATTGTAATTAAGCTTGAGGCTTCCATTATTGTTGTAAGAACCATCAAACCCAATTGTTAACAAATAATCTTTGAGCTCTTTCACAGTGGAGCATTCTTTGTTCATAATAAGCTTTGCATACTTTTCATCTTCTACCACGTATATCGGAACCCCAACTTTTGCAAATGGCTTGTCCCTGTTTTCGTATTGATATTTCAAAGATTTCCCTAAACTCCAAAAATGAATAAATTTAGATATATTAAAGGATTTGTATACCGATCCCAATATGTTTGAGATTCCAGCAGCAAGTAAATAATCCGGCCAGTTTCTAAGCAGCTCACCAGCTTCAATACAATCAAATATGTAATCTCGAGATAGACATGGAAATCCCAAAGCTAGTCCTTCAAGATATTTAGATGTTCTACAAGCTTCATCAGATAAAACAGCTGCAAAATTGAAAAAATCACAACTTTGTATTGATTTATGCAAGCTTGTCTTTTCTCTATTCAAAACTTCTTCTGTTACAGTATTGAACCTTTGAACGCTGCGTTTATTAATTAAATTGTTTTCTGATTCTCCCGGAGGACATGTATTTCTTCTTGTCGTTGTTTGTCGACTTTCATTGTTTACCAAAATGAAGGGTTTGTCATAGCGGTTAGTCCATTCAAGAGTTTTCATATCCAGTATTTCGGTAAGCCCCTTTTCAAGTACTATACCACCGTTAGATTTTATAAGTTTGGCCAATTTCTGGTTTTTCAATGATTCTTCTTTATGATGAGAACCCTTTTTAGAAGTAATTGTAAAAATGCAGTTAGTAAATATCTTGCCAGACTGATTAGGGCTTCCAATATTAGAAGAAAAGCAAGAGTTGTTAGGATTTTCAAATGCACTGGAGTGAAGTCTATCCTCTTGTTCTGTTTCATCATTTTTAATTTTCGAATCAAAATAGATATCGTATTGGCTATCATCGTCAGAACTTTCCAAATATGATTTGTTGGTGTTGAGGGTTGATCTGCGTAATCTTTTAAAGCCACGATACATATCTAAATCTTTGTTTTCCAATGGTCTTTTAGGTTTCACTTGAGAAGTTTGACTAGATGAAGATAAATGTACCTGAGTTGATTTGTCAGAGGTTTCAGCATTTTTTTGTGAGACTTGTGTCAAAGAATCTGAAAATAGTAAATGTAAGCCTAACTGCTTTTTTTTTTTCACATAGACGTTCCAAAGTGACTGAGTCAAAAAAATATCAGAAATCAATGAAACTGTTTCTTTATTCTTAGCTGAACCTCGATTTGAAATTTCTTTTAGCAATACACAATCATTATTGTGATTATCAAATATTCGAACTAGAGGTGCATGAAGAATTAACTCCTCATAATTTTTAGAACCTTTATAAATTTTTGAAACATGTTTTTCGTCCGAAACTTCTTTGCAATGAAGAGCATTAAATATTTCTTTTCCTCTAGGAGAATTTGAGTTAAACAGTTCTTTAACCTCATAAACAACTTTTGAATTTCTAAGTATTTTTACCCGGTCATTAACTAAAATATTTAGAAAAAAAGATTTATCGCAATCTTGATATGCTTCATATCCATCATAATAAACAACACGATAAGTTTCTTGATTGCCGAGAATTGACTTTTTATCTCGTTTAGAGGGATGCTTAAATTGTAAATTCAGCACATTTTCTTTTCCAAGTAGTTTTACAGGATAATATCGATTTCTATAATGTCCCCAAATGAAAAAGTTAGTTTCTTGATTATTTTCATCGTTATCATTTGAGTTCTGCTCAATTTTCTGGATTTCTGTATGATTCGCTGTCTGACTATCATGAGCTATTTTGGACAATGTTCCAAAATTGGATTCATCTTCAATATTGACAGGTGAACTCAAATCTTTCTCGCATTCAGAAGCAAACGGTGAAGAAGAAGGAAGATCAATTTTCTGAAGGTTTGTATATTGACTAGGTCCATTTTGACTGGCACTGTATGTAGTTATATTTTTCATCTGAATATCACCTTGTTGCTCAACCATATTGTCGTTAGATCCAAAATGTGTTTTTCTACTATGTTTTGTCTCAATATTATCATCAGTTTCAAGAGGAGTTGATAAATTTTTATCTTCTATATTTTTGCCATTTTCCGATTTTTTAAAATCGCTATTTTTGGTTGATTTAATATGAAGTTTTTCATCTAGAGATTTCTGAGTCATTTCATCTAAAATAGAAAGACTGTGAGTTTTAGGAACTTTCAATGTTTCTTTATTTTTATTATTAGATGATGTAGTAGATTTTGCAATAATAGCATTTGATTGTAAATCTGAGGTATCTAATTCATCTTCAATTGTATTTTCTAAAGTCATTGATTGAGTTTCAAAATTGTTGTGCTTATGGTTTTGTCCCAAGATCTGAGTTTCGGAAAAACTTTGGCTGGAACCCAATCCCTCTTGTGTCTGACCAATAAATTGAGTTGTGGGTGATTTGAATGCGCCCTCATCACTAAATTGGGATGGAATATGTATTAATTGTGTCTCTGGAATTTCTCTGTTTTGCTCAACATTTTGACCTGAAAAAACATTTTGTGAATTACTGCTCATATCTTCATTTGTAGATTTATTTGAATGCTCAGAAATAATTTTACTATTATCCGGGGTACAAGTACTATCACTGTGAGTAGGAGGTTTAATTATTTGAGTTTCTGGAATCTGACTGCCAATATAAGATTCTGCTGATTTATCCTCTATTGAGCTGACTGAGGGCTGTATAGCATTCTCGATCAGAGGCAAAAAAGGCGTAATACATTTATCATTCAACCTTTTGCTCTCGTTAAAAGCTTCATTTTGGCTATGTATTGGAACAGAAGAAATTTGAGACAAAGAGAACTGAGTATTTTTCATAGGCTCACAAGAAATTATCTCATGAGGTGACCCTTTTCTATCTTCATATGCGGCATTTATACTTAACTGCTTTTTATCATCAGAATCATCTTTTTCACCATCACTAGTTATGATTTCAGCATTTTCAGCAGCAGGAAGTCTATCAGGGTCCTCTGTGTTGTCAAAAGGCTTTTTCTCTATAATTTGTTCCTGACGGAAAACTGGTATAGAGCTTTTGGAGCGCAAAGCTACGCTAGGAAAACCCCTTTTAGACAGCCTTGGTGATTGACTCATTGACTGGCTTTGAATTGTGTGATATCTAGGTTGTTGGGGAGTTGCAAGAACTTCATATTGAGACAAAGGAAGATCGTTTCCATTTCCATTCCCATCTTCTTCAAGTTCTTTATCTATGATATTAAAGCGTGATTCTATCCTTTTGTTTCTATTATTTTGTAATAAGTGTATTGGTGATATTTTAAAATCAATAGCTTGAGTTTCATTATTGTGCTGTAAGTTTTCATCAGTATTGGAAGCGTTCGAATTTTGGCTTGAATTAGCGGGTTCTGATGCATTTATAGGAGGACGTATTTCGAAATCTTGAGATTTGGGCTTTGATGGTGAATAAGAATTAGTATCTAACGTAGAACGAAACGATTCCTCTTCTTGGTTATTTAAAATCTGAGTTGATGCCGTTTCAAAAGTAGGTGAAGAGAAAATTTGTTTAATATTTGTTTTTGATTCAAAATCATGATCTTTATGATAGTGTGGTTGTTGAATCAAAGTAGGTTTGGCTGAGAAATAAGAATTAGTTTCAACAGATGACTCCTCTGCAATCCTAGACATAACGTGTACCTGCTCTTGCTTTACAGGAGTGGTATATACAGCTCTATCATCTTGAGTAGCATCAATTTCTTCGTTATCCCCAACTATGTCTACTCCCGCAGTTGATGAATCTTTTATCCGTACATGTCCTAAAATACGATCGTTAATTATTGGAATCGTAGTAACTCCATTTCCTGTAATACGTATACCTGGCCGTTTAAAAGGGTTTAAGGTGTAATTATCTAAATCTTTATCTGTTTGTGTCTGTGTCTGTGTCTGTGTCTGTGTAAATACCTGCTTCTCTTGACTTGATGAATCTGACTGTGTTAATTGTTCTGATGATTTATATTTGTTATGGATAACAGGCAACGCCTTCACGAAAATCAGAAATTAGTAAATTCAGACTATAACTTTTCAAAATCAGTCAGATACTCACAGAGTTATTATTTGAATGATCCATTGTTCTTATGAAACGAATTATCAACCATTGCTAACTGTTTGTCGTTTTTGACTTAGCTGTGAGACAGAAGAGAAAAGGTTTGATTTTGTAGAAAATGTCATGACAACCTTTTGTCACAACTTTTTTTCAATGTAATGCTCAAAATATGGCTACGAAAGTTTACTTTTACAGGACGAGTAATTATAATATTAGGTTCATGATTAATTTTGCAGAAGTTTAGCATCAATAAATAAAGTCAATAAAATTAGAACTATACAGAATTCAGGAATCTAGCCTAAGCTTTTTCGATGATGGCTCATTTTCGTGATTTACACTTTTACGCTTAACATCTGTGAGAGTAGATACTTGAGTGAGGCGTTCATTAGTTTGAGATTCATAAAAGTCAAGCATTATTTTTGAAGCCTCCATAATGTCAGATATGGATCCATTTATCTCAGGATGTTCCCACCATTTTAACTCCGAGCCTTCTTCAAAATCCTCATTTTTCCAATCTTTTGGACCTGGTATTGGTGATTTATCGATTTTTGCAGCCCAGTGAATCGCTGCCATTGCTATCACTTTTGTAGGAAACATTATACTTAGCATTGTTCGACATGAATCATTGACAAATGCCCAAGCACCTTTCCGAACAGAGAGATTTGAAATGT
This sequence comes from Magnusiomyces clavatus CNRMA 12.647, assembly GCA_000817185.1. Classification (NCBI taxonomy): domain Eukaryota; kingdom Fungi; phylum Ascomycota; class Dipodascomycetes; order Dipodascales; family Dipodascaceae; genus Magnusiomyces; species Magnusiomyces clavatus. Next base: position 5,409 of record CBXB010000064.1, read on the forward strand.
TTAGAATATCTACATATTGCGAAAGCAGCTCGTAAGGTGAATCCAAGGTTAAATCAAATGCTAAAGCTTCAAGTAAAATTTCTTCATCTAACAGTATTGTGTCTTTCCATTTTGCAAAGTCCTTCGATTTTTCGTCTACAATAAGTTTAGGGTTTTTCATAGCTACCTTCATGCATGCAATAGATAAATCTCTTAATTTTCTAGTCGCCTCTTCAACTTTTGTAGCGAGAAAAAGACATGTTGCTCCTATATCCTATAGTAGAGCGGGAAAGTTAGCAATTGATAAACGTTAGTTGTTTTGTAAAATACTTACATAGTGGTGAAATCGCTTCATTGAATATCGCAAATAGAATCTATGAAAAAAAGTAGAAGCTGCATAGACTACCATTTGGGGAAGCTTAAGTAATGATGCAACCTGTATTATAAACTTGACACCCTTAGAACGATTTAATATTTCTTCTTCATGTGTCATGCCATCGATAATACTAGGAGTTTTAGATGCTAGCTCTTCAGCTGAGAAAATCCAAGTGTTTTTTTTTGGTTTAAAACGGATAGGTTTTCTGGGGGGACTATAGTGATGATAATCATTATTGTTTTGACTAGTATAGCGTTCATTTTTGTGATAGCTTTGGGAATTCCCTGAAGAATGGTAATCCGAATCATCGTATGGTAAATCTTCTGAATAATATCTATTTCCTGAAGAGTTGTAAGGTAGTTGTTGATTCGGCCTGCGATAAGGCGGTAGTGGTTTCGAGCTATAAGCAGAATTTCCATAAGGCTTGGAACGGTTTGATGCCCGATTAGATGTATTGTACACAGGAGATTCAGACCATTGGCCACCCCTTCCGGTATAAAAACTCATCGAGTAAACTAATAAGACAAAGTGTTTTTGCTGCTATTATTTAAAAAAGGACGTGAGCTACAAATGTGAAGAAAAAAAAAAGAACAAAGTTGGGTAATAAAACATATTGCAAATTTAAACCACGTGATTAATCTGAATTTTTCAACTCTTTCCATTATTATTTTGCTTTCATTAATAGAAGAGATATTTTGATATTCTTTCAATTTTACTATCTGATTTCCTAGATATGGCCGTCTTTTCGCTGAATTCTATTAAAAGTAAGTAAAATTTTCACTAAGACCACTTAACTTTTATTAACTATTTTTGACTCCTCTAGATGATATATGTGCTCCACAGACATCAAAAATTAGAGCAGGATTAAAAAATTTAAGAGAGTTTTTGAACTTTTCTCCGGACGTTTTATCAGAACTATCAACTGAAAGTGAACCTCTTTTGCTAGGGATTTTAGATACAATCATACGCAATGAAAGATCTGTATATGTTACCTCGCTTTTGAAGGGTAAATCGGTCTCTGCATCTGAAGAAAGGTTAAGACTTTCTGCTGAATCAATAAGAATTATTGTTGATAAAACAGCAGCAAATCTTACTTTATCACAAATAGTTGATTTGATAGAATTGATTATAGACACCTCATTTCAAGATATCACAGAAGAACCCATATGCGAGCCACTAATTTACTCATATTCCAAGATTTTGGAACGAATTTTGGCAGTTCCAATTAACCGATTCAAGCTGCCTATTTCGCACATTTATCAAACAATCGACTATTTATCTAGTATAATTCAGAAGACAATAAGCAAGAGTGGTATTGACGAGTTTCGATCTGAAGAGTCTCTTGCTTCTCAGTCTTCATTAAAACCTTACTTTAGAATACCCATTTTTATGAATGATTTATTCACTTCATTATCTATCTTGCTACGATATAATATAAAAATTCAATTCAATACGTTATCAGCAGCTTGGAAGTGCATTCAATTATATGTAACAAACCACCAAAAAGAATCTGATATTCATTTCGCTATAATATCTTGCATTAATTCTATCGTTTACCATATTCAAAATCAAAATGATGTTGAATTAAATTTTTATGAAAATGTGATTATCATTACTTATTCTATATTGCCAAATTTATGGAAAACTAAAAATCTCAAACTAAAGGACGAAATTATGATATTTATCCAAGTAACTTTCTATAAATTCTACGAGATACTCAGCTCAATGGACAATCTAGATAATCACAGCCAGCAAATAATATATGATTCCTTAACGCATTTGAATAATTTCACAAAAAGCGATAAACCACTCGATATTAGTGAAATAAACATAACTGGTGAATTGGATGAAGTTCCACTGTGGTTTAAATCGTCTTGTTTTTGTGCTAAGCCAAATGGAAATTTAAGAAAATGGATGGAAATGTTAACTAATGGTTCAATCTCTTATTTGCATATTCATTTGACTGGACAAAGTTTCTATAAGTCTTTTAAAGCAATTACTGATAATAAAGTCAAATCACAGAGTAAGCTTTTTATAGAACATCTTGAAAATTCTTCAAACTATCTATCTTCAGATTCAAAGATACATACTCTCCAACATTTTTTACTATTCTCGCATGAAATCAATTGTTCAGAATATAACCCAAAACTTTTGTTTTCACAATTTATTTCCCTTATATCTGAAACTGATTTAAACCTTTCAGGTTGGGCTTTACTGAGTATAAATCAACTTCTTGTTATGTTTCCTAGCTATTCTTTTCCTCTTGATAAGATAGAATATCTTTCCAAGTTTTATCTTCAACGTGTTCATTCAAAAACCATAGGCCCAGTTACATGTAACTTTATCAATCTTATTTTTGATCAAAAACGTTACCGTCTTTCATATTTTCGCAGCTTTTTTGAAGAGATAATTTTTTTATATGACTCCAACACACTGCAAATTTCTCTACCTTCCCTTAAATTGATACAATGCCTATTAGAAAATCTTCCAAAAGTAGGAATGGATAAAGGTAAAGTTAGAGAAAAATTATCTACCTGGTTTTTATATCATACAACAAATATAGAATCTTTCAAACTTTATAAATATTCAGATTTGCAATTTGATGTTTGGGTTTCAACCTTCTTGTCAATTTTTGGAGTTAAACCATCATTTTTAAAGAGATCTCATGTTCAGTATTTTGGAATTTTTGCACAGTATTACCACTTATTTTTGCCTTATATTATGGCGAACCATTCTTTGAAAACAACTTGTAGAAATTCACTTATACAGAAAACTAACAGAGCTTTTCTGAGCTTTTACCTTTCTTCTCATGAGATTACAAAATTTATTGCTCAGCTAAAATTGAAATTATCTATGTTTCCCAACGAAATTTTAAATTGCAACCTTTCATTCCTGCTATCATCTAACCCTCCTTTGTTTCAATTATTGCTTCATAATTTTAGCTTTATTTTTGTTATTCTATTTCAACTAAAGCAAAAATACAAAATCAATACGATTCACGAATGCCTACAAGCATTTAACGTAATGGTTTTTAATGTTATAAAACTATTTGAAACTATGGATATTCAGATAATACATACGCCATTTATAATTTCAGGAGTAAGTGTTTTTACAAACTTGAGAACACTTTGTGATTTAAAAGATGAGTTTATGACAAGCCATTTGTCTATTTTAAATCGATTGAAGAATTTGATAGAATCTAATGGTTCTTCATCTACGTCTGTTGAATCATCATTGAATTCTTTTGCTTTTAAAATATCCGATACAATAACAAATTCACTAGAAAGTATTGACATTTATGATAATGCGGTCAACAAATCCGATCTGAATTTAAATAGCTATAGAATATATCAGACATTGAGAATTATGACATTAATTGGGAACGATAGCTATATTGATTTGTTTTTACCTACAGCTCAAAATGTAATGTCAAATCTGCCAACAGTTGAACAATTCATCCTAGTTGGAGACACTGCTATACAAGCGTTTCCTGAACAACGGCATGTTATTTCCAAAGAAGTTTTTTATGAGTTTTTACAATTTATATATTATTCTTTATCACAACATTCTCTTTTTCAACAAATTATAGCGTCTGAAACCGTAACTTTATTGTTTATTAAGTTTTTGGAAAATAATACTGATCACTGGGTTCCAGACTCCACAGAAAAGTTATCTAGAAAAGTTCTAACTACATGCTTTAACGCTTCAAAAACCAACTTAGGGTCGATAGTTACTCGTTTTGCTCTTTGTTCTATGTTTACCAAACTCTTGTCTTTTTCAAATAACAAACGCTCCATGATTTCAAATATTGGTATACTAATCAAAGAATTCCCCCTTTTACAATTTTGTTGCTCCTCTTTGCTAAAAAACATTTTTGACTCAATACCTATCAAGCAACATTATGAGACATATAGTGTGGCCTTTTCTGATCTTGCAAAACCAGAAGATAAAAATGCTGATGTTTCTCGTATATGCCTACATCTCTTAAGACTTATTGCCTGTAATTCCAAGCCTCTTTTGCCTTTAATCATTTACGATATTATCCAGTTTGAAAACTCAAGCGTCAGTTCTATTGAAGTTAAAAATGCAATAGATCAGATTTCTTTAGAAATCGATGAAATTCGAGACTCAAAAGAGTTACTTTCAACTATATTTAATCCATTAATCTGTAAATGGATGAACTTTAATGATTTGTTTGATTTTCCTTATGAACTCTTCAATTATAATTCTGAAGCGAAATTTTTTGAAGAGTATTTTGACACACTGCTAGTGTATTCTGTGAAATTGAACTATGATCTTAACACTTTGCAACTTATGTCCAAAATTGCATCCAAGAATCTTTACGAAAGCCTTCAGCAAATATTCCCGATTTCCTATGCAATTGGTTTTGCTACAATTCCTGGCTCACAGTATTTGAACAAAAATAGCTTGAATGTATATGAAAGCTTGTTTTCTGAAAACGATATAAAAGCTTTATTCAAGAAGAATTGGATTTCCATTTTTATAAATATATTTACATTACTTGACTTATCGGAGATTCAAACCAAGTTTTTAAACAAGCCAATTGACTATGTCAAACCCTTCCAATTTCAAGATTTATATTCAATCAATACGTTGCCTGAGAAGCTATCACTACAATACAATTTAACGATAGACTTTGATTTTTTCCCCAATATTATTGAGGAAACAACAAAAAGAATTGATGCTGAGATGGACATAGTATCAAAACTCAAGGAACCTCAAGTTCTTTCTTATTGTGTTTGGAAATTTTTGAACGATGCAAATATTCCTATTAGCCAATGCGAAAAAATTTTAAAAATTAGACAATTTTCTTTTTTTATTAGTTGGTTAAATTCTGATCTCGATAATTATACATGTGTTGGATTAATTAGAGGTTTGATTTCTTTTTTAGAATCAAAAGAAGGTCTTCATATTGAGGTATTACAACTTTTAGAGATTGTGGTCACAAAGCATACATCCAGTTTGATACTTGATCGGCATTTGACATTCAATGTATTTTTGGAAATATTGCTATGTTTTTTCAAGCTAAAAAATGATGTCAATCATATCCGTCAAGCCTCTAAATATACTATTTCATGGCTTAACTCATTGCTAAATTTTCTCCATGGGGACTGGCAGCAAATTGCAAAATATCTGCTTGATGCATTTTATGGTCGTTTGCTTGAATTCAACGATCACTTATTTTACAACGTTTTTTTAGACCCAAAAACGGACAAATATACGAAAAAACTACTTATTTCGATCATTTCATATCAATTTAGTTTCAATAGTCATACATTCAAAGGGTTATTCCATAACATGGATGTACACTTTTTGTTACCTCATTTGATACCTTCATCTGATATTCAAGTGTCGGATGGGTACAAGACATGGTTAGCAAGATTATTGGCAAGGCATTATGCTTCAAAAGGCCCTCTTGAAATGCTTGATATTTTGGTATCACAAAAGCCTAATATTGAAGGTATAGGATTTTCCTATTCTATGGAACAAATTGTTAAATGTTTAATCAATTGCCTTTCATCTCCAAAAATACTTTTAGTTGGAATAGCAGATAATATTTTGAGAATTTTTCATTCCAAACTAGATACGACGTTGAAGCCAATATTCGATAAGACTATTGCTGAATACCATTTGGAAAACTCGATTAATTTTTTCCCTTCTGAAACTGAAAAATCATACCTAGGCATATCATATAATACGCCAAAGCTAAAGAAAGAATTGTCAACATTTTTTGAAACACCTTTTTCTTGGATATCATCTTTTGGAACAATATTATTGAGCAGACTTTCAGGAAAATATACTGTTTTCCAAGCGATGACAAAGTTAATTCAATCAGATGAAACTTTTTCTTTCAGAGTTTTTCCATACTTATTCCATGTTTTGCTGGAAAATAACATGCTTCGGCCTCTAGACTTTGAGCTAAATTCACTCATAAGTGAATGCTTGCAAAACGAGAAAACTGATGCCAAAATAGTTCAAACCCTTTGTGAGACATTTCTGTATCTGCGCAAGGTCACTTCAAAAAATATATTGGTTGTTGATAACATTTTGAACATCAATTACATTGAAATGTCAAGAGCACTTATTAGGGTAGGATTGGCTGAACATGCATACATGTTATTTGAGCTTGACTGGTCTTCAAATCAATTGAATGATCAAGCACAACAAGATAATCTAGAAGTTTTGAAAAATAAAATTTATGAAAGAATAACGGATCCTGACATGTATTATGCTAGGTCTATTTCCGTCACATTGGAGTCTATATTGGACAGATTTGCATACGAAAAAAATTACAAAAGATTATTACAATTTGAGTCCGCAATGTTGAGAAAAGATAAAAGTCCCAGTGAACTAAAAGTTCCTTTGTCAACCAGTTTACAAAAGTGTGGTCTCGATGGGATATCCAATATAGTATCTGATAGATTGCCGGTCACAAAAGATTTGGATTTATATTCTGACTCCTGGAAACTGGGAAATTGGGATATTCCAGAGCCATCTGTCCTCAACAACAAGGACGAAATAATCTACTCTCTTTTGAAAGCTCATCACGATCATTATGAACCTTTGTCTCAAGTTGTTGATCAGCAATACATTGAATCATTCTTTATATTCTCTAATTCAAAAAATATATTAGACTCTCTTCAAACCTTTCATATTATAAAAGAATCAGAGGATTTATTTGAGGATGAGAATAAAGAGTTTGATCTCATTGATGGAAACAAATCGTTTAGCGCTTGGATGGAATATAGCAAGTATGTTTATTCTCTTTTTTTATTTTTATTATTAGCTGTTATCCCTTCTAACTTGCTTTTTATTTATTTATTTTTGAAATGTAGTTTTGATGACATTGAAGATATTCTATTAGCAAGAAATATTCTTAGGAGATTTAGATTTACTGAAAAAAACAAATTAAACACACTTTTAGCTTTTTCTGACTCTCTTTTGAACTATTGCCGATTATCTAGAAATAAGGGATTTTTACAAAAAGCAGTTAATTCTCTTGTCGAACTTTCGGAAATTGAGAATTGCTTCAAACTTCAAATAAAATCTTCTATAGAGTTGAAAAATCCGGAAAACTCCGGTCTGTTGTCACTTAACACAGCTATCAACTTTGAGCAAAGCGCCATAATGTGGGAGTTTGGGGAAAAGGATACAGCTATAAAGATTTTAGAAGATTGGTATAACCAATATAGTGAAAGCATAGGAGCAGATTGGAAGTTGATAATTTCAGCACAACTGGTTGAATGGTTTAAGGATTTCGGTTTCGATTATCCCGAAAATATTACAGCAAAATATTTGGAGCCATCGTCTTTAACCTATTCAAACTCAAAACTATCCCTCGAGAAAAAAGCCAAATTACTTCATTCTTTAGCAGATTTCTGTATATTACAATTTAACAATAAGTCCCGAAACGAAAGATTGGAAAGGTTAAAAAAGTTGCGCAAAGATAAGCTTATTGAGATTGAGGCGTTGCAGGAACTTCACAAACAACGCAAACTTGAAGGACCGAGAAGAAACATGCTTATAAAAGCTTCAAAAGTACTGGATACAGATGAGCTTGAAATCAAAGAACTGACAACTTCAAAAAATGAGCATTTACTTCTTGGTGCTACATTATATTTACAAGCAGCAAAATGTTCTGATAAAAACGGAGATAACGTTTCCAAATTTATGGCTGTATGGTTTCAAAACATCAATGAGACAAAACTAAATAATGGGATTTCACACATCATATCTGAAGTGCCGTCGATACTTTTAGTTCCATGGATAAACCAACTCTCTTCAAGATTGGGAGAAACTAATCAAGCCTACTCCATTAATTTGGAAAACATGATTGAGAGGGTTTGCAGTTCTCACCCGTTTCATAGTCTTTACACATTAAAATCATTAATGACCAAGCCTTCAAACGGAAAATTTACTACTGAATCGGACAGGTCTAGATATCACGTAGCTGAAAAAATGTGGTCTAAGCTTAAAAAGTACAAATTTTTAGTGGAAACGTTAGATTCGGTATCAAATTTTTGTGATGTTTGTCTAAGTGTTTCTAGAGTTCCTGTTTCCAAGTCTGCAACAAAGTGTTCTCTTGACAAAATAACCACACCAAGGCATTGGTGGAGAAAAATAAAAAGTTTAAACATTCCAATGCCAACTCGAAGGATACCTCTTCGTCCTGATTGTGATTATAGCTCAATACCAAGAGTAACCTCAGCAGATGATAGTGCTTCTATTGCTAGTGGATTAAGTCATCCGAAAATCATAAAGTTACAATCGAGTGATGGAATTTGGAATAAAATGTTAATAAAAGGAGGAAATGATGATATGAGACAGGACGCTATTATGGAGCAAGTATTTAGCCAAGTTAACGTTTTTTTCCAAAAACGAGATTTTACTCGTGAAAGGAAGCTATCAGTTCGAACTTACATAGTTATCCCACTTGGTAAAAACGGAGGTATAATTGAATTTGTTCCAAACACCATCTCTTTTATGGATTATCTAAGTACAGCTCATAGAAAGTATCGTCCAAATGATATGGATCTAAAAAAAGCAAGACAACGCCTTGCTGCTGCTAAATCCCTAACAGCAGACAAAAAGTTAATTGAATATAATTATATTGCTAGTAAGCTCAAACCAGTACTTCACATGTTTTTCTTTGAATATTTTTATTCGGTTGATTTATGGTTTGAAAGTAAAATGAGATATATTCGATCAACAGCAGCAATCTCAATATTGGGTTATATATTAGGCATTGGAGATCGTCATTGCAGCAATATTCTTCTTGATTACAACAGTGGTGAAGTTGTTCATATTGATTTAGGAATTGCATTTGACCAAGTAAGTAAATCATTCTTATACAAAAAAATATTCAATTTTAATTATTATTTTTTTTTTAACATTTTTCATTCTATTAGGGAAAACTTTTGCCAATTCCAGAAATAATTCCTTTCAGATTAAGCAGGGATGTTGTAGACGGTATGGGAGTTTGTGGTTTGGATGGTCCTTTCACCAGAAGCTGTCAATTCACTTTATCTGTGTTAAGAGACGAAGCAAAAAGTATAGACACAATTCTCAATGTTTTGAGGCATGATCCTTTGTACTCTTGGACATTGTCTCCTGTTAAGGCAAAAAAGTTTAAAAGCAAGATGACCAACAGCAATGGCGAAGAAAATCCAGCCAACGACTCTACTATTGAGATACACGCTGAAGCTCCCAATAGAAATAATGTAGATACATTTATAAGCTCAAATCCAGAAGATGGAGGTGAAGCTGAGAGAGTTTTAGAAAATGTTAGAAACAAGTTGTCTAAGGAACTTAGTGTTGAAGCGAGTGTTAGAAGATTAATTTTGGAAGCAAAAGACCCTGCAAATCTATCTCAACTTTTCGTTGGATGGTCACCATTTTACTAAGCTAATATATCATGAAAGCGTTTCTTTGTTTTTTGTTTATAATTCCTGGTAAATCTTAATTAATATGACATAAATTTAAAAATTAGCCAAATTTAATCGTTTTTTCAAAAAACACTTTTTTGCAACTTCAAAGAGTAAAAAGTATGTAACTAGCAAATAGGAGAAGATGAACTTTGAATAGCAACATTTTAACTTTCTAGACAGTATAAATTATTAATGTCAAAACGGTTAAAACTCCATTTATGAAAGGCTTCTGTGCTGTGTCTTCAACACGCGATGCGACGCAGTACTTATCAAATTTGTTACATAATGGAATTACATTTTGTGTAACAAAGCCGCTATAAAAGCAACCTTCTATGTCGTCATTTTCCTTTCTCTTCATTGTCACTTTTTGCTTTGAGTTAAATCAGTCTTAACTATTATTTGTTGCCCCGTTCAATTGTGTTGCTTATTTTGCTTGATTTAATACCCCAAAGATCCTCATCACCTGTTGAATTTTGAAATTTTTCATCATTGTCAACTAATGGTAATAATTGGGCAGTTTTTCAGAACTGGAACCTGCAGTTATATTTGCAGGCCGGCTTTAGAGAAACAATTGCCATGCTTGTTATCGACGTCGGTGGCTTCTTCCAATGTGATGTCTCGGTTACTGCGAACCGAAACTTTGCCTACAAGACGACAGCACTTTCACAGTTCAAGACAACAAAATATCAACCAACGCGTTGACAGCTTTCAAAAGAATACAATACATTCCAAATTAGAAAAATCATTCATATTTAACAAGCGATTAACCAATTTTTCGGGACCTTCGTTTCAACTTCTGCGCGGTTTATCGCCTTATTTTTCACCCACCAAAAAAAATGCTTTATTTTCAGAGCCCTTTTTATCTGTGGGCCAGTACGGCTATATGCATGGGCCAGCCCAATCATTGCGGTACTTCAGTACATCGCAGCCCGCTCTTACCAATACACGGCCGGCAAACCAAAAACCTCTAAAGTCGTCAATCTCCGCTTTTTTGTTCAAATTTGTCAAATTTTTTGTTTTTATTGGCGGTTCCATATTATTCACAGTGACGTTATTTGTAATTGGATTTTTTGTATATGATTTTACAACTTACAATAAGCAAGGTATTGCTGATCAAGGCCCAATTCAAGTACCATCTTTGGCACTTCATCCCGAAAGAGGCGGGCCAAAGAATCTTCCGATATACGAGGCAACCCTAGATCAGTACGACAGTATTGAAAAGCAAGAACGATCACGTAAGCCTCGACTAGTTATTTTGGGATGCGGCTGGGGATCTATTGCTTTGTTGAAAAAACTATACCAAAATGATTATGAAGTAATTGTTATTTCGCCCACAAACTATTTTCTATTCACGCCTATGCTTCCATCTGCAACAGTTGGCACATTGGAAGTTAGATCTTTAGTAGAGCCAGTACGAAACATTTTGAATAAGTTGTCAGGAACCTATTTGAAGGCCAATGCTGAAGATATTCTATTTGACGAGCAGCTCGTTGAGGTATCGGCTAAAAACTACGAGACCGGCGAAGAGGATAGATTCTACGTGCCCTATGATAAAATCGTTGTGGGAGTTGGATCTGTTAGTAATACCCACGGTGTGAAAGGCCTTGAACATTGCAAAAAATTAAAGACTGTTGAAGATGTTTGGAACATTCGCCATTGTGTTGTGGAAAACATTGAACGTGCCTGCCTACCCACTACTTCAGATGAAGAACGTAAAAGACTGCTTTCGTTTGTAATCTGTGGAGGAGGTCCCACAGGAGTTGAATTAGCTGCAGAATTATTTGATACTGTAAATGAAGATTTGCTTAAAAGATATCCAAAAATCATCAGAAGTGAAGTTAGTGTCCACATTGTTCAATCACGTTCTCATATTTTGAATACCTATGATGAAAAGATTGCTGAATATGCCGAAAGTAGATTTGCCAAGGATGGGGTGGATGTTATCATCAACTCCAGAGTCAACCAAATTCTTCCAGACAGAATTCAGTTTACTCAGACATTGCCCGATGGAACAAAAGTTTTGAAAGAATTACCTTATGGAATGTGCATTTGGTCTACAGGCGTAGATATGGCCCCCTTGGCCAAAGCTGTAACTAAAAGACTAGGGCCAAAGTACCAACAAAATCGACGAGCTATAGAAACAGATCAGCATTTAAGAATAATTGGTGCACCAGCTGGCACAGCCTACGCAATTGGAGATTGCTCTACAGTACGCACATCAATTGTATCTGATATTGAATCTCTTCTCAAGCAAGGTTTGATAAATCACAAAAAATACATTTTCAGCGATTCTGAAGAAGACGAAGAGCCCCAGTCTGGACCTTACTCTAGAAAAAGAAAAACATGGAAGAAATCTGAACAAAACATTGAGGATATCAAATCGTTCAAATTATCGTTTGAGGAATTCCGACAACTGGCTGACTTTATCAAAAGAAAAACGCCTCAAGCTAGTGTGCATTTGCAAAGACTTGAGGAGTTGTTTTACGAATATGATCGGGATCATAACGGAAGCTTATCATACAATGAGTTAAAAGAAATGCTGCAATACATTGACAAAAAGGTCACATCTTTACCAGCCACTGCACAAAGAGCGTTCCAACAAGGGAAATATCTTGGTAAAAAGCTTCATAGATTGGCTTGTTTGAGTGAGTCGATAAATCTAGAGAGTTACAATAACGATGCAATAATCAATCGCGAAGGATATTTAGTGCCATCTGAAGACAGCAAGAAAACCAACTTGGCTTATAAAAATGGACATAACACTATCCCCTATCAATTCAAAGACATTGATAGTGAATTGTTCAAGCCATTTGTCTATAGACATTTAGGTTCGTTGGCTTACATTGGAAATGGGGCAGTTTTTGATATTGGAGGTACAAGTTACTTTGGTGGAATTTTGTCCATGTATCTTTGGAGAAGTGCATACTTTGCACAATGTGTTAGTTTCAGAAGTAGGGCCTTGATGTTTATGGACTGGCTGAAGCGTGGATTGTTTGGAAGAGACTTATCAGGTGTTTAAAGTAAAAAAAAAAAAAATAACACTTTTACTGTGTCTATATTGATTATATATGTAAATGTTTGTTTTTGGTTTGTTATAAACTTTTTTTTTTCTCTCATTTTAAATAAATTTTGAACATAAAACTTTAACGGATTCTTATAATATTAAATATTGGATATCCAATTTAATCAAAATGCCCATAATCTAAAGTATACAACTTTTATATCTATTATAGGATTTCATTATATGTGAATAATGTTTTTACATGAAAGAGAAAAAATAAATAAAAAATATCACTACATTTTATTAATTATTATTATTATGAGAAGCCACAATATTATACACACCAATTGTCCAAACAATAATATTGTTAAAATAGATTATTTTTTTTTAACAAAATAATTACTCTGTAATAAAGATTATTATATTAAAATAAATTCAAACTTTTTAAGCATTAATAAATAAATAAACAAAAAATAAATAAATAAATAAATAAACAATCGTATAAATAATAAGTATTAATGATAATTAACTCAAAGCAAGTAGAATAAGAAAAAGAGAGAAAAAGCCCAAGCTGTATATGCTTATTTTTTTTTTTTTTTTAAAAAACTGTTTTCTAATTCTTGTGCTGTATGTTTTGTAAAAAAGAGAGACCAATTATTTTTCTATAGAAATCCAAATGTTAATATCAAAATGGATTTCAAAAAAAAAAAAAAAGTACAGGAGATATTAAACTATTTCTAGTGCAAGTTGTAACATCAGATTGCTGTTCAATTTTTGTTCGTCATAGTCAAAAAAAAAAAAAAAAAAAAAAAAAAAAAAAAATAAATAATTAGATAAAATAATTCTAATGAATGCTGCTATTTTCAGAATGATTATTTGGCTGCAAAACGCTTACTCGACTACTATTATGAGAGGTACTAGTGCTGACGTTAGTTTCGCTACCATTTGTATTGTTGTCACTATGATATATCAATGTGCTTGCAAAGTTGTCGCTGACCAACTGGGCGTCGTCAGATTCAATATCGCTAAACAATTCTCGTCTCGATCTATAAGTGTCTGACGAATTAGCTGATCGTTCAGAGGCAACAGAGAGCGCGGAATTGACCGACTGGTTGGAGCGTGTAGACGATTTTGTTGTTGACCGAGCTCTTTTGAAACCATGCATATGAATAGAGCCCTTGCTATGCTTTCCATGGGGCTCTGCAGAACTAGGGCTGACAGGGTTATGGGAGAGTGAATGGCGATCAGACAAACTGACGTAATTATCTGCACTCTTGTGGTCGCTGTAGGAATCCGAGTATTGACGACCTCTAATATTATCATCTAATGCTCTCATATCAGCATTTGAGGAAGAAGGCTTTGAAAAAAACGAAAACGTGTTCCAGAGTGTAGCAAATGCACTACGATTATTTCGTCTCATAGCCTCCATCTCCTCTTGCTGTCGTTTGCGTTCTTGTGCCTCTTCTTCCAACTGATAAGAAAAGCTAAACGGGATTGAAGAAGATATAAGACCATCCTTTTGAGGGTTATTAGAAGCACATTCTTCAGCACTGTTTCCAGCACTTGATTTCGTTTTACTTGATGATCCAAAGAGTGAGTTGATCAAGGAATGGCCTGACGTGTTTCGGTCTTCCTTAATGTCGGTGTAGAGTGTGTTATTTTTGGAGCCTGTTAGATCGGATTTAGTGATTAGCAAGTGGTCTTTGTGAGCATTGTTGCCGTCTAAGGGCACTGTTGTTGAGGCTAAGGTCGAGTATGTAGTTGAATAATAAAAGTTTCTTTTCTTTTTTTGTTTCGGGAAAACTGTTTTCCAAAACTCTGATAGCCTTGACTGAGATTCATTGAGTATCCTTTGATGAGGCTGCATAGAAGAAATGATTTTTGAGTTATGCACAGGCGATTCAATGTTTAAGTCTGAATGAACAAAACCTTTATGTCTAGATTTTGATTTTTTCTTTGAATGTTTAGAGTGGCGTTTGTCTTGCTTATTTGTTGAAATCTGGTCATTGTGGGCTCTCTTAGACTTGCTCTTACCCTTGTTTTTCGACCCTTCCCCAGATTCGAGAATATTGTTTGCTTCTAGCAGGCTATCTTTAGAGTTTGAGTTATCAGTAGTGGATGGCTTTGGATTGTATCGTACAGGCCCTATTATCGTTTGAGGGTGTGCTTGAGGAGGAGTAGTGATTACTTCGTTGTGACGCCTTTTACGTTTAGGTTGTTTTTCATTATGTCCCATTGTTAAGCTGTCCAAAGAGCCGTATGAACTAATATCGCTGTCACTCTCATCATCTCTGTACCTTTTGTTTGCGTGATTGGAATTTTGTGTCTCTTCAAACGATGAATCTGAAGAGCTGGAATCGTACTCTTCATCGGAGTAGTCATAGTTAGAATCATCATAATAATAGTCGTCATAATCTTGCACATTTAATAGCCCTTCTAGTTCGCTCTGCGAATATAAATCATTGCTATCATCATCTTCGTCGTCGTAGACATCATAAAATCTCCCAGTGCCTTTTAGTTTCCCAGATTTTAAAGATGAAGGCCCACTCGAGTGATTGTTACCGCTACCGGACACTCCTTTTCCAGCACCTGCTCTTCTAGCCTCTTCTAAAAGCCTTCTTCTTCTTTGAATTTTTTCACGACGTAAGCGTGATTTCTTGGGACCTAAAATACATACTAAACATCCTTCCCCACTTCTTTGAAAACAAGTTGAAATTGAATCAAAAACGGGCAGCAATGTTCGTTGATAGAAGGAAGTACATGAAGTGTACGCGGTTCCTACGGCTGATTCGAGATGATCTTGAGTGTCTCCCCAAACCTCTCGTAGATAGAGATTGTTGTTACCTGGAGGTTCCATAATACTTTACTAGAGTTTCAATATTGCTGAATGGTTTTAAACAAGGAAAAAAAAAAAATTGGTTTTTCTTTTCCTTTAGTGTATAAAAAAAAAATAAGCTGGCTGGTGTTTAAGGTGGAAAAAAAAAAAATGTTGAAAATATTTTTGAGATCTTATAGTGAATTGCAAAACGTGATTGAGAAGTGAATTGATAGAGGCAATCAAGGTTAAGGTGTCGTTAAATACATTTAGCTTAAAACCTTGTATGGATGAACTTTTTATATAATGAGTTTTTTTTTTTTTTTTCTTTCTTCTTGTTATAGATGTTAAGGCAACTGGATGATCTGATTAGAGGTGATATTAAAACGGTATAGTGAATATTGTTAGTAGGGAGGCAAAATCACCTCAAGCACTTCTTGTTATAATATTTGCCCAGAACAATCAAACTATTTTTAAAACCGACAATCAATTTCTATTTTTTACAAATAAAAAGCGACGAAAAATATCTAACTGAATAAAAAAAGGAATTTCTTATTTTCTTTTCTGGTAATTGATAAAGTTTTGAAAAAGGTTTGATGATGATAATCGTTTGTTTTTTAATTGATGTAGTAGTATAACTCCAATTGATTTTTCGCGCGCTAGAATAAATAATAATAAAAAACACGTCCAAAACACACCTTTTCTTTTTTTTTAAGGCAGCTAGATTTTTGGATAATAAATGAATATTAAAATAGATAAAAAAAGTTAATAATATTTGAGCTGCTTATCTTTTTTTTTTCCTTCTATTTCCTATATTATTGCTTTGAATTCAAATAAAAACAGCAACAGCCAAATGAGGTCTGTACAATGTGAATAAAGAAATAAAAAACAAGGTTTTTGATAAAACTTTGATTTTCTCCAGCCCACTGCCACTTTTTGGCACGTGAATTCTAAAGCCATCTTTTGCTTTTTGTCTGTATATCCTGAAAAAAAAACCATTAAAAGAATTACAATTACCATTATATATATATATATATATATTTTTCAAGATTTTTTTCTTTTCGTCCTATATATCTAAATATGTCAAATATATATGCATATATATAGAATCGTTATTATTTTCTTCTTTTTTTTTAGTTTTTTTTTTTTATTTTATATTTTTAGATTTTTTTTTTTATACATTTTCGTAAATTCGTACTCTTTGTCGTAACCTAGACCAGTCATTAAAAAGAAAATGGGGTTTGTTTAGTGTTGACATCAGTACCAAAGGTAAATGTATCACCCTGGGCTTGTGGTGGAGCAGCCAGGTTCTCATCTTCAGCATATTCATCATCATCATTGAAGTAGGTCTCAATAATGGTATAGGCCTTTTTATAGATTTGATCATTTTCGTTTTGCTGGCAATCATGGATCTTTTCCAATCCTCCAGCACTTTCAATATGTAATGCATATTGGTTTGCTGGGAGATTGTTTTGTTGTTTGTCTATTTCACCAATCTTGAGAATGTTCTCCAAACCGTCCAAAGCAACCTGTATAATCTTGTTATCACCAGAGACTAAGAGGTCACAGAGAGGCTTGATGCATCCTTGGTTTACAAGGTATCTAATAATTGAAGGCCTAGAAAGACCACCAGAAGTGGCATTTGAAATGGCCCAGCAGGCCTCTTTCTTGGTCTTGAAATCAGAGTTGGCCAATAATTGAATAAGTGGTGGAATAATGTTTGCATCAATAACAGCTTGAATTTGGTCTGAGTTACCAGCAGTAATGTTGGAAATAGTCCAGCAAGTTTCTTTGCGAATACTGTCCCTTGGAGTGCCCAAAAGGAATAAAAGGGAGTTTAAGACACCAGCATTGATCATAACTTGTGTTTGAACATCATCGCCAGTAACTATATTACCTACAGATCGAAGAGCTGGAGTTTGAACTGCAGTGCTAGGGTGTTGTAATAGCTCAACTAGTTTTCGAGCAATACCAGAGTCAATAACGGCTTGGATCTTGTCGTTAGTACCATCAGAAAGATATGAAATGGCCCAACATGCATCAATCAAAATTTCATCATCAAAAGAGTAAATGAGCTTTGATAAAACTGGTAAGGCTTGGGAAATAATGCTCCAGTCTGGTTGAGGGTTCTTTCCTCTGCAGAAGTTGGATAATGTCCAAGTAGCATTTCTAATGACTGGTAACTTGCTAGATTCATTTAAAATGACAAGAAGAGGAGGAAGAGCGCCAGCATTAAGGACTAAATCTCTAAAAGCTGGAGAATCACCAGCAATGTTACCCAAAGCCCAGACAGCTTGTTCCTTAACATCTTCAGCTTCTGATTCAAGGAGTCTGACAAACTTTGGGATAGCACCGCTTTCAACGACCACCTTAGTTTGGTCTGTTGTTCCAGACGCAATGTTTGTTACAGCCCATGCGGCTTCGAATTGAAGTAAATTGTGGTTAGAGTCAAGAAATTCAACAAATTTGGGAACAACGTTTGCTTGAATAACTTGATCAATTGGAGGATTGCGTTCTTTAGAGAGTAACTTTCTAATTTTTTGAGTAGCATCTAATTGCTGTTCGATATCATTGGAGTATAATTGTTCAAGAAGAACTGGAAAATCGTTTTGGATCTAGAAATAAATATATAGAAAAATATTAATGATTAGTATACCGTTTTAGTTTTTAAATAATATTTGTCTTGATTGATATATTAAAACTTATGCAACTATAAAGAGTTTCAAAATTTTTGAATGAAAGCTAAATCAGACAACATATATTACCAAATGTTGAATCATGATATGTATTACCCTTATAGTTTCGCAAATAAGTAAAACAAAAATCAGACTAAAAAAAAAAATACTTACAGCTACTTCAGTGGCGTCAATATCTTCTTGTTCATCTTCACTATCACTGACAAGAGAGATTTCCATGAGATTTCTTCGCTTGGATAATTGTTCATCCCTCTTTTGTTTACGGATCTCAACTTGAGCCTCTTCTCTTCGTCGTCTAAGTTCATCGGCCTGAAAAAGACCACGGTTCTTGAAAGTCGTTCGTCGATGCTCAGGAATAAATCGGCTTGTTGCGTCGGAATCCATTTTGAAGGTATTATGATCTTAATCTCTTAGGGTATATGAGATATATATGTATATAGGTTTTATATGTATTATATACACAATAAGTAGAATGAAGAGAAAAATTATAAATTTATAAAAAAAATATATAATAAAAAAAAAAAAAAGGAAAAGGGGGTAGTGGTGGAAAAGAGAATATAATAGAATTTTTGGCTATGGGAAAGGGTAAAAATTTTTTTACTACTAGAAATAGCAGAGAGAAAAAGACTTTTTTTTTTTTTTTTTTTCAAAAAAAAAAAAAAAAAAAAAAAAAAAAAATTATAAAATTGTTTATCAGCCAGCCAAAAGCAGCAGTGTTTTTGTTTTTACCTGTCCAAATCAGTACCTAGTGTTGCCCAGCAACAAAATTACAGTTGCCAAAGTTAGTGTAAAAATTACCTAAACAATTAGTAAGCTAACACTTTTTTTCCTTTTACATGTGATGTAACAGTTCAAAAACAACACACACAGTCAGTTCCCAAGGCGAAACACAGATTATAAAGCCATAATAATAAGCATTTATAAATGAATACTTCCAACCAATTTCAAATTTAGGTTTTTTTTTTTTTTTTTTTTTTTTTTTTTTTTTTTTTTTTCATTTATTATCCATATTCAATCATCAAGTGTCAAGTCTATTACTTCACGGGTTACTTGTCCAGTAATAATAAGTTCTTCATCCCCAGTATCTTCTATAGGTTCAATTTTAAATTTAGCATACTTTCCGTCAGATGCCCTACTTTCAATAACCATTAAGTTTTCATCGTCTTCATTACTTAAATATTTATTGATACTATTACAAGCCCTGCTGGTACCACTACTATTACTACTGTTACTACTATTACTACCATTAATGACTGATGTCGGCTGCTGTGAAACAGCTTTTGGAAGTCGTTTTTCTA
This sequence comes from Magnusiomyces clavatus CNRMA 12.647, assembly GCA_000817185.1. Taxonomy (NCBI): domain Eukaryota; kingdom Fungi; phylum Ascomycota; class Dipodascomycetes; order Dipodascales; family Dipodascaceae; genus Magnusiomyces; species Magnusiomyces clavatus. The sequence goes on from CBXB010000064.1 coordinate 25,023, forward strand.
AAGCCTTCAAAATGGCATTTTTCATGTCGTTTTCATTATTTCGTAGTTTTTTAGGAGGTTGGGCTGTAGTCGTTAAGTCACCACCTAATCTTCTACCAGGGGTTTGAAATGCTGACTCAGGTGTATCTCCGGTATATCTAACTCGTGCAAATGGTAGCCCGTATGTGTTTCTAGGTTTAATCCCCAATCTAGAGCCAGGGCAGAAAAATCCGCCACCAGAAAACCCCTGTGCCATTAAATCTTCCAACTCCCTAATCATTTGATTCATGTAATTGTTAAATAAGTCATTATGTGGACCATATTTGTTGTGTGTAAGCTCATGAATCATGGTTCCTAAAAGAGAGTTCAGAGGTAGAAACTCGTTGATGTTATTGAAGCGCCGTAATCGTATGCATACTTTTTGACCACGGTTGTAGTTGGTTCCTAGAAGATTTGGCTTGTCAAACTCAGATAAATGAAAAATTCTGAATCCATGAGATTTCATGATGGGCTGTACTAGTGCTGCTATTTTATGAAGTAAAAACCAGGCTTCTTCTTTTCTTTCGTATCTTATTGGTGTCATGATGCTAATCTTAGTTACAAATTCATTGGTGTTTTTAATGGAAGGACAATTTAGTATCTGCCCTTCTCTAGAAATGGTCCTTTGAATAGGCTTTCCAGATGTAGTTTTTGGCATCTTTTTCCAAGTACAAAAAGGGTTTGAAGATGTATAAGAAAACCTGACCTCCTCACCGTCTTTATTTTTTTTAAAAAAAATAAAAAAAATTTGTGGCAAATCTTTGATGATTGATTATGGATATGATGAGCAAAATAAAAAATAAAAAAATAAGAAAAAAAAGGAGAAAAAAAATTTTCTAAATTTTCAATAACATAAATTCATTTTACAAAATAACATAATTCACGTGTATTAGGATTTTGAGAAAAATAGTGAGAAAATAATGAACATAATACTTTTATGAATAGATTAACGTTTATTTGGAGGATCAAATATTCAAGCCTCTGGTTGGTTGAAATCAAAATCTGGGGATTTGAAATCAATGAAACTGATGATTTCATATTTTTTTTCTTAGAAGGTTCAAAAGTTTGGTGAAAATAGGCAGGCGCTAGAGAGGTGAGCTTGCAAAAACATAAAATAAAAAAACTCACACCACTTTAAATTCTACTTTTGAAATTCTTAAAACGTCAACTCCGAAAATTTTATATATCACCGCAAGCAAATATTTGACCGTTTTATTTTTTCTTTATTCTTCTTTTAAGCTCATCCAAACTATTTGTCTGGCCTTTACATTGATATATTAAACTTTTAAAGCTTTTTCTTCTGATACCTTCAAGCTCAATCAGCTTATATATATACCCTACATTACAAACTATAAAATAAGATATACTCGCTTATTTTAGCTTAATCAGCTCGTCCATAACCATGTCAGATCCATTTTCCGTTATTCCTCCTTCAGCTCCACCATCTTCACCTACAGATCCAATAGGATCACTCCTCAAGGTTTTGAATGATTTCAAAGAAGAGACTAAGCTTGCTGTGAACAATACTGTGACTATGATCTCGCAAAGCCTTCCAGCACAAAAGCTTGAAGAAAATGAACAAGTAAAAACTATAACTTCTAAGGTCATGGGAACAATCGGATCAGCCACACAAGCTGTAACTGGAACTAATATATATGAGTATTTTAACTCGTCTTCAGCCAAAGATTCAGGTGCAGAAGCTTCATCGGCCATCCTTTCATCTTCCAATCAGTCTTCATTTTCGTCTATGTGGTCTTCACTATGTGATTGGATTGCCAGACATAAAGTATTAGTTTCTGCGGTAGTTTTCACTACTGTTGGGGGCTCTGCATACTATCTATATCGTTTGAATACAGGGTATATTCAAGGTCCACGTCAGCTCAAGTTTTATAAAAAGCGTAGAATGGCAAAGAAAATTTCCAATGGTGGTCGCGTTGAGGTTGTTGTTATTGCTGGGTCGCCTTCGGAACCTTTGACTAGAACCATTGCCACTGATCTCGCTCGTCGTGGTTTTATAATTTATTGGACTGCCTCTTCACCAGAAGAAGAAGAGATTGTTTTGAAGGAAGGATCAGATGATATAAGAGCTTTGACCATCCAGTCTGAAGACGTAAATTCTGTTAGAGCTAGTATAAAAGCGCTTGCTGATGTATTGAATGTTCCTGCAACAGCGTTTCCTGGTGCTATCCCTCATATGTTGTCACTTGCTGGTGTTGTTGTTGTTCCAGATCTCTATTATCCAGCTGGTCCAGTAGAATCAATAAGTGTTGATTCATGGGCAGACTTGCTAAACTCCAAAATTCTTGGGCCCATTTTTTTACTATCAAATGGTCTTTTGGACTTAGTCAGAGCCCACCATTCTAGAGTAGTACTGGTTTCACCTTCCATAATGGGCAATCTCAATCCTGGATTCCATGCGGCTGAAAGCATTGTCACATCAGCGTTGAGTTCTCTTGCACTTTCACTTTCAAGAGAATTGGAGCCTCAGCACATTCCGTTTATCCACGTCAAGATGGGAAGTTTCGATGTATCGCATGGTGGAAGTTCAGCAGCTAGTAAAAGAAAGCAACAAGAAAGATTAGTACAAAACCAAATTCGACGTGATATCTTATCATGGCCTGATTATCTAAGAGCCATTTATGCAAGACAATACCAGGCAATGTCCACGTTACAAACTGAGGCTAGATCTAACGGCTCTCCATTACGAATCTTAAACTACACTATTTACGATGCCTTAAAAGACTCTTCTCCAAAAAGAGTGTATTATTCTGGAAGAGGTGCATATATCTATGAAATTATGCCCAAGTATCTGCCAGAATCTTTCATATCTTGGATGCTTTACCCCAAGACACCAAATACGCCATTAGTTTTACACAAAGGCTGGGAGCCTTTTTAAAACGGTACTACTTTATTTTTTTATTATAAATTGTTATCATCTAAAACATAAAATGAGAAAGAAATAGAGATAAACATAACTTTGATTATCTTTAGAGGTACAAACTGTGTCATCGAATAATAGCTCATGATTCAATTTGATAATTGTTATCAATTGCTCTCAATTTCGATTCTAAAGATTAACGATAAGGACCTTAATATTAAAATAAACAAAAAAAAAAAAATAGCTATAATTTTGTAGAATCTTGCTCTCAAATCTAAATCTATATTTAGTCTTATCTTTAATTTTATAAAATATATCAATTGATATAGACTTTTTTTTTTTTGCTTTTTTAAAATAAAAAAAAAATAAAAAATACGAAACGAAATATATGTATATTTTGTATATAGATAAGTATGTCACTCATTTACTTATCTTATTTTGATGGTTTATATGGAAGAAATCTTTATGTTTATTTTAGCTTTTTAAGTGGTTCAGCCGTACCCTTTTTTCAGCAGTATACGGTCTTTGACGCCGAGTGTAGAACCAATAAGAGCACTGCAGAATAATGCCGCTTGCACTTATCGTAGATTGACAAAATTTAAACAAGCAAGTTATGAGTTGAAATAGTTTGATAAAAAATAAATAAATAAAAAAGATAGGATATTTGAGAGCAAGATAACAAAGATTCTATTTGTCAATAACCTTTCAATTTTTTTTTTTTTTTTTTTTTTTTTTTT
>CBXB010000064.1:45726-56093 GCA_000817185.1 Magnusiomyces clavatus CNRMA 12.647
TTTTTTTTTTTTTTTTTTTTTTTTTTTTTTTAAAGTTTTGTCTGTACACAGCAGTATTATTATTGTTCTTGATAAATGGTACTACGAAGAGATCTAAATATAGTTTTTCCGAAGACCATTGCATTATTTATGTTGCACAAACTGTAATAATTAATTACACATATCAGAAAAAATATTACTTTATGATTACAAATAATGACTCATATTTTGGTTCTCATAGATTCATAACAGTATAATGAAGAGTGTGTTTTGCAAAAGTTGTTCATGAAATCCCCCCTTTAATGGATACTAAACAAAGTTTAATATTCAAGATGATGTCATTAGAACTTTTTCTAAAAATAGAAGAAAAAAGTCAAAGAAAGTCAAGAACGAGAAAATTATTTGTGGGTATATAATGGTAACAAAAATTGAATTACATATTTTGGAGCAATATTGAACTTAAAGCTTCTTGGTAAGAGTTTTAGATGCGGAAAGATGAAAAAAAAAAGATATCAAGTAAGCCTTTGATGGAAAAAATCATTTTTCATAATCAAAATTTAAATGATTGGAAGTAGCTTTAAATGTTGGAACAAATTTTAGTATTACGCTAGCAAAGAGACTAGATACTATAACCAAAAAACCTTGTTGAAATGCCAATATATTTTTATGTAAATTCAGCAGGGTGCCTATTAAGTTCCAGTATTATTGGCTTCTTATCAATAAACGGCTTGTCCAAAATCCAAAAGCTCTTCATACAGTAAAAAAAAAAAGCTTGGTTTTTTGTACTTTAGACACATAAAGTATTCAAAACCTTCCATTTCTTCAAAAAAAAGTTTCGAAAAAAGACTGGTTTGCGTTCATTTTTTTTTCTTGTGCTTTTAAATAGCAGTGGCCTTTTGTTGATGATGCTAATAATAGTCAATTATAAAATTAAAAATTTGGCGAAAATGGGGCTATCTTAGTTACAACTCTATCCAATTGTGATCTGTCATAAACGGGTTCACTTATATAACACAGTTTTCTCCCACCATTTTTCGCTTTTATTATTTATTTTTTCTTCAACTTGTATTATTAATTTATAAAAAAATTTCAAACATCGCCACAATAGAACTTGTCAACTGTATTAGATACATATCTTGGCCTCTTTATCTACTGTGTTGTAGATCTCGTTATTATTTGTGGCCTCATTCACACCCATTTCTCAACAGCATAAACAAAAGGCACCAAAAAGTACAGTTACAATGAGCAGTCTGCTACGAGTTAGGTTCATTCAATATGTATTCAGCTCAAAAAAAATCTCGGCTCTGATATTTGCTTTAACATTAGTCGGATTTATTTTTATATTCACAGGCATATTCTATGACTCAACTAAAAGTTATCTTCCTTCAACAGGTCCGTATTTCAAAACAGATCCTTCGTCATTTTTCGGTGGCTCTGGTAGCGTAAATTCACCGATAGCCAATTTACTAAAACGACCTCTCGGGATTTTTGGCGACGGAAACATTTATACATCTCAAGATCTTCCCAGAAAGGGCCTAGATCCCAAGAAGGATTTCCCTGAAAACTCACTTGTTTTTCACGATGAAAAGGAGTTGCATCGTTTTAGTTCAGGCGACGCATGGCGACCACACGACTTGTATTCGGAACCAAAGTATCAAGATACCTCTGTTTTGAGACCGTTGATTCCACCTCTTGAATACTATGAATCCAAACGAGATTACATGAAACAACCTATTGTTGCCGACTATGCCGAAGGTGCTGAAGACGTTTTTTTGATGATGAAAGAAGGTTCCAATGTTTTGTGGGAAAGAGTTCCAATTCATTTTACCACTACATTTACAAAAGTTCCATATTTCAGTATATATGCAGACGCACCGGCTTCTATCGGTGGATACGAAGTTATCGACATACTTGCTAATGTAACAGATAATACCAAAAAAGACTGGCAATTTACTCTCTACAACGATCTAAGGAAACTACGAAAATATCACGCTATTGCAGATCCAGCTGCTTTGGATTTGAAAGGAGGCTGGGAGTTGGACAAGTTCAAAAATGTCCCTATGCTTGCACATGCTTTTAAAACTGCTCCAAACTCTACTAAGTGGTTTGCTTTCATGGACGGCGATACATATATTTTCTGGGACAACTTAATGGACTACTTAAAAGAGTTGGATCCTACTAAACCATTGTATCTTGGCAGCTCTTCCATGTTGAACGGGCTAACTTTTGGACACGGTGGATCTGGCGTCGTTATATCCAGAGCCGCTTTAGAACAATCTTTAGGTAAGCATCCTGAATGGGAACATACTTTAGAAGAAGAAACATTGAAGGTATGCTGCGGTGACTATATGGTTGCCAAGTTGCTTTCTCTCATTGATGTTCCTTTGGCCACTGGTTACAAGTATCCTGGAGTTGGATGGAAGTTCCAAGGTCAACCTGTTTGGAACTTAAATGCTAATCCTGAAACATGGTGTCAGAAAGTAGTTAGTTTTCATCATATGACTCCTTTAGACGTTGAGTTATTGTGGGAATTTGAAAGATTACTGGGACCAGAAAAGAGAAAGAGCATCACGTACTTTGATATGTACAATAACTTTGTCGCTCCATATATTTCTAAAGACATGAGATATTGGAATAGCATGGCTTCTGATAAGGTCTACAGCGAAAAAAAGGATCTTGAACAAGAACTGAGAGAAAAAGAAGAAAAATTAAAGAAAGAAAAAGAACAAAAAGAAAGAGAGGAAAAAGAGAAAAAGAAACTGGAGGAAGAAAAGAAGCAAGAGGAAGCGGAACGCAAAAACGCGGAAGCCACTAAAGCAGACAAAGATTTGCCCAACGACTCTTCTGCATCTGAAGGCAATACAACAGAGGAAGAAAAAAAGAAAGAAGCAGATAAAAAGCATGCTAAGCGTGATGAGAAAGAAGAACAGAAAACCAAAAGCAGGCCATGGCATAGCTTAGAACTTTGTCAGAAGGCTTGTGAAGAATGGAAAGACTGTCTTTCTTGGAGATATCTTCCCAAAGAAAAGTACTGCGGACTCGGTCGTGCTGTCAAGCTTGGCCGCCCAATTCTCAGCTATAAGATTTCATATCATGAAGGTGATAAAGATTTGAATCATGAAGATGCACACTCTGGCTATATGATTGACCGAATTAGAGAAATGAGAACAACACAAAAGTGTGATACCCTTTATAAAAAGGACCCTAAAGAAGTTGTCAACAACTGGGCAAAGCCCGATCATGGTGATAGATCTGAAGGTTGGTTTGTTAGACTACAGTTAGAGGAGGCTTAAAAATAAACCACAATCTTCTAATGCATTTGAGGTTGATAGTTTTTTTTTATATATTAAATTCGACTTGAGCATTTTTTATTATTTTCGCCTTTAATTTTTGAAATACCAGGGGTTTTAATATAATTTTAATAATTTTCATTTTTTACACATTTCTATTTCTGTTTTGTTTTATTTTTATAATTTTTTGTGGATAATTAAATAGATATAGTTTTATTCAAAAAGCACATATATACAATATAAGAGTTATTTTATTATGCTACTAATTTTTAACTTAAAGCAGTTATATTTGCTTTAAAATGATATATTTCTATCATTCCAAAAAAAAAAAAATATGGTTATATCAAATTTACAATACACTGAAATATTTATTATAATATCAAGATTTCATATGAAATCTAGTGTGAGCCAGTGTAATAAAATAAAAAAGCTGTTTTTTTTGATAGATCTAAGGTCATAAGCATCTGCTTATGTATTTTCTAGTCAAGATCACTCGTATATTAAAATATTAGCTGAATTTAAAAGCCGAAATGGTTGAAATAACTGAAACAATTCAGCCCCACGGCTGACAAGCTATCATTATTACATCCCCAAAATGCCAACCATTTAGGAATCAAAGTAATCTCTCCGCATAACTTTGCCCAGCCATACTGTAAAAGGTGCGATTCGCGACAACAGAAAAAACATTCAAAAGATTTTAAAGCCCGGACCACAAAATTAGCTTTATTATAACAAAAAAAAAAATAAAAAAAAAGAAGAGCAATAAAAAAAAGTCAGATGCCTTGATATTGCAAGTTTTGATATTTATATAAGGTGGAGTAAATTTCTCCCTTTTGATTGCTACAAAATTGTTTATTTTTTGATTTGAATTTTTAAATTGATTTTACTTGGCTTAATTTCTAAATCTTTTTTCATTTTGAAATGAACTCACTTTTATAACTATTGTTCTTAATGGGTAAATTCTTTGCTGTGTGCTTTATGATCTCTTCATATTCTTTGTTTGTTTGCTTTCTTTTTGTATTGATAACATTATTATAATGAAAGAGGGGTTTTGATTTTTATGTTCACAGCTTTTATTTTCAAATATTCATAACTGATGTGTTATCATTCACTAATGATTTGTTATTTAAATCAATTCTTGATTAGCATGACTCCCTTTTTATGTTTATTTAATTATCTTATGATTATCTAATGTCTTAACTATTACATATTCAGTTTCTTGCAACTACTGTACTTGATCAAAATACCTGACACAATTTGACAAATATCAGTTCTAATATGTTAATAAGTTTGGAATTCTAAAAGCACTTTCTTTAGATAAATAATTTCACAAGGAGACATGGATAAATTACATATTTTTTTTCTTTATCCTTTTGATTTATCAAAAAAACTTCAAAAATAAATGTGGAGAAGAAGAACTTTGTTTGGACTTTTATTTTTTTTTCTCCTCAATAAAGCATTGAACTATAAAACAATTGATAAATCCCTTTTTACTTAAATTTTAAATTGTAAAAAAAGTTCCGGTAACTTTATCAGTTTTATATCAACTTTATTTTATCTTTTAATCATCTCAAATTAATAATATAAACCAAATAATCAACAATAACAATGAGTGATCAAAAACTAACTTCCTCACTTGAATCGAAAGACTATCAAATCAACCCACACCCACAAAAGGATTTCATAACTTCGTCTCATGGGATTTGCCGTGTTGTCACTTCCGATACACACGTCCACTTAGGTGACATGACGTTTGACCGTAACGAGTTTATGCGTGCTTTTGAGGGTTCTCTCAATCCGGGGCTTTCTATGCAACCAACACGCAAATTTGGCAACCCTGTTCCTCTTGGAGTCAGTGCCTTTTGCATGAGTCTTTTTGTAGTATCTCTTGTTAATTTGGAAACGAGAGGTACTACTAACGCACAAGCAGCATTTGGGCTCTTGTTATTTTACTCTGGACTCATTGAGTTGTTGGCAGGTATGTGGTGTATTGCTATGGAAAACGCATGGGGTGGAACTTTGATCACTGCTTTTTCTGGATTCTGGTTGTCTTATGGGCTCGTTTTGATTGACGCTTTTGGTATAGTCTCTTCATATGGCGAAGATATTGCTCAGTTCTATAATGTGATGGGATTCTATATGGTAGGATGGACAATTTTTGCTTTTATTATGTTTCTGATGACTTTTAGATCAACTTGGGTTTTGTTTGGACTTATGCTGTTTGTTGTTATTACATTCATCATGCTTTCAGCTACCCAGTTTTGTGCTGCTAGTGGTCTTCTAAAAACGGTTTCCAATCTTGGTAAGGCAGCCGGTGTGTTTGGCTTAATCGCTTCGTTTCTTGGCTGGTATATTGTCTATGAAGGTCTAGCCAACAATGAAAATGCTTTGTTTGTACCTCCAGTTCTATTAATGCCCACCTCTATTACTGGAATCAAGAAAAAATCTGATGAATTTAAAAGTTAAAAAAATGTTGATTACAAACAGTATTTTTTATCAAATTTAATTCTTTATAATTATATAGTTGATTTTTTTTCTTCAATTTTTTTTTCTAACAAACGGCTTTTGCTAAGACAAGAAAGAAATAAAATAATACCTAACCAATAGTAACAACTTTATCTTGGCTTTTATATTGGCTCCATTAGAATGCGTTTTTTTATACATATATGACAACTCCTAAAAATTAATTATATCTTTTCTTTTATGTTCAATATCAAGGCGCTTTTATTTAAAATATTTATGATACAAATAAATTACCAACAAGGCTTTTTTCCAAAAACTAACTTTTGTTTATATGTTCAATGACCATTTAAATAACATTTTGGGTCAATATATAAGAAAATATACTATCAAATTACAATGTCCATTGTTCTAATTTGATAAATTATATCTATATATCAAAGATCTAATTGTTTAAAAAAAACAATAAATAAAAACACAAAAATAAAAACAAAAAAAAATTCATATTGTATATATATTAGTCTCAAAAAGACGCGGTAAAGATAAATCAACTTACAGCTTAGGTCTAGTATCATCATGTTCTTCCATGTTTGCATACCATCCTTCATAATCATAAGGTTTGACAGAGTCTGGATCATCTTTCAGGCCATACAGCGCATCGCACGTTTGGCTTGTTCTCATTTCTCTAATTCGTGTAATCATAAATCCTGACACAATTCCAGTCAAGTCCCAATCATATTCGTCAGTCCAGTAATTGAGGTTCATTCCTGTGATGTGGGGACGTCCAAACTTTAGTGCCTTTCCAAGACCACAATACTTAGCATTAGGGATATATCGCCAAGAAAGGCACTCTTCCCATCTGTTGCATTCTTTTTCGCAATTTACTTGAGAGTACCATGGTCGGTCAGCATATTTGCTGTCGTCTTTTTCTTTTTCTCCTTTTGTCTTCTCATCTTTCTCATTGTCTTCTTCTTTCTCATCTTTTTCATTGTCATCTTTTTCATTGTCTTCTTTTTCATTGTCTTCTTTTTTCTCGTCACGTTTAACTCTGGAGTCATTTGAGCTTTTGTCTTCATTCTCGTTGTTTTCTAAAAGCTTTTCTTCTTCTTCTTCAGCGACTACATCATTTGAAGAATCTGCCTTTAATGCCTCGGTCTCTTCATTGATCCGCTTCTCTTCCAAAGCTTTAGCTTTAAGTTCTTTTTCTTTGGTTTCTTCTTCTTCTAAATCGATATCTTTAGAGAACTCTCTAGCCTTGGCTAGATTGTTCCAGTTGGGCATGATAGGTTTGATGTAGGGTAAATAGAAATCTCTGTAAATGTCATAATAAGTGATATGTTTTCTTCTTTCGGGACCAATTATACGATCATATTCCCATAATAGCTCGATCTCAGATGGTTTGATATGATGGAAGGTAAATACTTGTTGGCACCAAGTCTCAGCGTTGGCGTCTAAACCATACAAGGGCTCTCCTTGAAATCGCTTACCTGCATAGGGATACTTATCGACAACATTTTTTGCAATAGAAATGCCAGCTTTCTTGAGCATCTCTGCTACCATGGCATCTCCACAACAATTGTTGGTGGTTAGTTCTTCTAACTCATGTTCCCATTCAGGATGTTTCCCCAAAGACTCTTCCAAAGCTCCTCTAGAAATTGCTACACCCGATCCTCCATGTCCAAAGTTTGTATTGTTGAAACTGGCAATAGAGCCAATGTATAATTTATCCTTGGCGTTTAGTTTTGTCAAGTAACTGATCAAGTTATCTACAAACAGAAACGTATCGGCATCAATAAAAACAAACCAGTCGACTGTCTTTGGCGCTACACTTAGAGCATGAGCTAGCATTGGAATGTTTTTGAATTTGTCCAATTCCCAACCGCCTTTTAGATCTGCATTAGAAGGATCGACAATGGCGTTTCTGGTGCGAAGTTTGCGAAGTTGATGGTAAAGTTTGAAATTATCAGCTTCCTTAGTTTTGGTGGTGACGTTTGCGAGAATATCAATAACTTCATGCCCTCCTACTGAAGTTGCCATGTCAGAATACAGCCCGTAGTATGGTACTTTGGTTAATGTGGTGAGTGTGTGAAGGGGTAACCGCTTCCATAATACTGTTGATCCAGTTTTGATCATTAGAAATATCTTATCAGAATTAGGAGCAAAATCTGCAACCAAAGGTTGTCGAAGGTATTGAGCCCGGTTTGAATAGAATTCGGTTTTTGGAAGTTTAGGCCTTATCCTATGAGCAAATGTAGCGAGATCGTCATTTTGATACAACTCTTGGGGTCTCCAAGCGTCTTGCGACAGGAATCGATTGCTGTCAGCATATGGATGGAAAACGTTTTCAATGTCAAAGTCATTTAGTGATAGTCCCTTTTCTGGTTTCTTGGCAAATCTATATTCACCTCCAAATGGTGATATCCTCGAATCTTGGTGAATTTCAGATATATTTGTTGACAGTTTAATAGTCTGTGTTTCTGTATCAGATTTGGCAGTAGCCATAGGAATTAGGAAAATTCGCCATATAACCAGCCCTAAAGCAAGTGTAACGAAAAATACATTTCTAGAAAACACTATGGAAGCCATAATAATATTTGATTATCTCTTGCGGAGCCAGAAAAAGAGATAAAAAGAGACAATACATAAATATGGAGGAAAAGGATTTGTGAGCCTTGTAGGAAAAAATAAAAAAAGGAAAAAAGGGATCTACGTTAAAAAATTTAAAAAAAAAGAAAAGAATAACAACAACTTTTTAGAAGGCACAAATAAAGTTATATAGCAACCGGTTAAAAATTCATCGTGTACATCCCATCTTACCAAACAGTCAGCCATTTTCCAAAGTGAATCAAACCTTTCGGACGGCCTTTGTAATAGTTTCATGATGCTTATAGACAAAGCACTTTTTTTTTAAATGATCTAGTTCAAAAGTGATGCAACAAAATATAGATCGTATTGTATGAGATAGGCCTGATTGGAGAATGTGTAGCTAAAATTTTATTAAAAGAAAATCAAAATACATACCATTTTCTAGGTATATTAAATCTTTTCAATAGGTTACAATTCTATATCTAACTAAATATGAGACAATGCTAAATGTAGTAGCTTCTATCTAATTTAACTCCAATATCAAGTAAATTAATCATAGCTTCAAAAGTTAATTAAGCCTTGTTCTCACACTATATGGCCCACATGTGTTGATGATAACAAGTTATTCACCGCATATTGTATATAAAATGCTTTTGTCAATACATAGGCTTTGTGCTAGCTGGCTCAGTACTCAGCTAGCTCAATGGTCATAACCAATGCCTAATAAAACACATTTTTTTATTGTTCTATAAAGTTATATTATTTTAGTTCGAAATTAAAAAGAGATAATTAGTAAAAAAAAAAACTCTGACGAATTTACATAAAGTTTGAAACTTGAATTCACCAAAGATTTCAAGAACCACCTTGGTCCAAACTTTGATTTCTATGTTCATCTCCAGATTTTTGATCAAAATTAACATTTAGATTATTATACAACAGCCAGATTTTCTTGTTATTGCTTGTTAATAGCCTGGCCCTCTTATTGTTCCTACCTTTCATTCTATCGAGTTTATTTTGTTTAAAATTTAAATTTTCTTGCCTCAATAATGGGTTTTAAAAGAGAAAATCCACTTTAGTTTCTCATAATATCCTCAAAACACCTCTAGATACTATGTGCTTCATATATAAATACTTTTTTCAAAAAAGTTTGCGTTATGAAAAGCATTTTAAAAAAGAATTATTTGAAATTTGAGTTAAAATACAAATCGTGTATAAAAAAAAAAAAAAAAAAAAAAAAAAAAAAAAAAAAAAAAAATAATAATATTATTGCTAATCCATTCATGTAGATGTTAAAACAAACCTCAACAATATTTAGGGGTCGCACTTTTCTGTAGTTTAAGCTCAAAAATGAGTCTTGAACCAAGAAGATAAAGATTTCAGAATCAATAAATGTTGTCAAATAACTAGAAATCGCAATCTGGAAATTTTTCCGTCATTTTATCTAGATTTTCATAAAACTTTTACACTTTTCATTAGAGAATGGTGTAGGAAACAATGTTATTGCCAAAATCACTTCCATTTTCTCAAAGAACTTATAATTGTTTTTGTCTCAGGCATTTAATATCCGCACATATTTTCTTGTTTAGGCTGTTTTTTAATTTACTTTGTGGTTACAGTAATCGAATTCGTAGACGTGATCGAGAATCACGCAGAGATTATCGTCTTAGAAGAAATTGTGTTCATAAAAAAACCGAGTTTGATTTTATCCATTCAATTTTATAACATATATTGTCTCAATTTTAGATTGTGTGGGAATAACTAAGCTTATGTAGGGTCTTGTCGAAAATACCGTAACGAATCTGAGTCTGAGAAGTTAGTACATCTTAAAATTTCATTTGCAAAATCTAAAAATTATGTTGTGAGTATTGAGCCAGCTGGTATAAAGGCTATAGTAAATACATTCAATGATTAAAAAACTAAAATAAAAAACGGTCAACTTTTTGTTATTTTTGAAAATATCACATTATCACGTGATCGAATAATTTGGAAAAAAAATTATTACATAAAAATTTTTTCAATATCAAAATCATTTTTTTTTTTTTTTTTTTTTTT
>CBXB010000064.1:64301-95624 GCA_000817185.1 Magnusiomyces clavatus CNRMA 12.647
AAAAAAAAAAAAAAAAAAAAAAAAAAAAAAATTCAGTTGGAGTAAAAATATTTGGGTATCTATCTGTAACATATTGTAAACATTTTATAAATGACGTTTTACATCTATATATACACAAATATAAAACATTAAAATATTATTGATTGAAGAAATCAAGAAAAAAAAAAAAAAAATTGACGTTTGAAATAATAAGCTTTTTAAATAAATAAGATATATATAGTTTTAGTTTAGTACCAGGGGTAAAATAAATAATGTCTAATAGACTTTATTATTAATCCCTCTCATCCAACAATATACAAAAATAAAATTAAAAATAAAAAAATATATATATTCAAAAAATGCTACAAATAAATAAAAAATAATACAATAATAATAATAATAATAATGATGATGATAATTTATGGTTAATATGATAAATTCTTTAGTATATCGGCTAAAGCCTTCACCGCCAAACTAGGCGATTTATTAAGAGGAGCCGAAGTTATTGAAGAAGTATCTCCTCTAACCATATCTCGAGAAGAGATTGTTGAAACAGTTCCAATAGCAACATCATAAACTTTATTTCCATGATTGAAGGGAATTTTCTGTTGAAAATCATAATCACTATTGTTTCCAGTGATTACATTTACAGGTTTAGAATAGTTATATGATGATTCTTCTTGTGAATAAACAGAATAAGGTTCTGTCGCTACACTCACAGTGCCAGGAAATAAATCAAATTCCATATTCGAAGAGAATGCAAAATACGACGAATTGGAATATATATCAGGCTTGAACATGACTAATACATCACAACTGAGAAATATGGTAGGGTTGCTTGATTTAGGAGTGTTCAAAGGAATAATATTGCTCCCAAAGTTACGAAGATAGTGAATATCTGATGATGGCTGGTTTTTATTAGAAGCTACCATAATGAAGCTTCCTGTTTTGCTGTTAGTAGCCAAGCAACTTGGAGGACGCTCAAGAGGAGATAAATCAGAATATGCACCAGAAGCAGTATTTGAGTTATAACCTGATAGGCTGTGCTTTTTGATCTTTGGAAATGACATAAAAGAGTCTATAAGAAAATTACAGTTGTGACATCTTGAGGAATCGCTTTCAGTGTTTGAGGAGAGTCCAGTGTTGCCATATCTTTGCTTGTTGATATCAGCAATAGGGTGACGGAGTGACGTCGTAATTTGATTGTTGCAAATTTCAAAACTATTTGAGAATGGATTAGATTGATCTTGAACGTCAACTTTTGAATGACTTCTTTGAGGCCCAGCCAAGTGACTGAGATAATGATTATGTTTTGAGTCCTGAGGGAAATCATCTCTTATAACAGCAGGATCGAAATGTGAAGATGGACTCATTAAATG
Source organism: Magnusiomyces clavatus CNRMA 12.647 (assembly GCA_000817185.1). Taxonomy (NCBI): domain Eukaryota; kingdom Fungi; phylum Ascomycota; class Dipodascomycetes; order Dipodascales; family Dipodascaceae; genus Magnusiomyces; species Magnusiomyces clavatus. Next base: position 65,660 of record CBXB010000064.1, read on the forward strand.
GTTGGACAAGTTACCAGATTTTAATACTGAGTTACCAGGACGAATATACATACCAGGTTGACTCACTATTCTTTCCGTCCTTGTTACAGGCTCCGTTTGGGATAGTTGTTTGCTGGCACATCCTTTACACCTGGCACACACAGCGCAGGTACATTTCAATCTTGCTTTCTGATAAGTTGTTGAGGAAGAGTGTATATTACAATAAGATAAGGGAAGTGTACTTGCCATCGCTGGTCCCCGCTTAAGAGTTTCGCTGGTGTCGAAGCTCCATCGTTGCTTAGACTGCATTGAACCACTACGTAGATTAGTGGGATGGGACAATCTGAAACTAGTTGACAAAGAGCTTGAACAAGAAGATATAGGCGTTTGAGGATTTGAATCATGGTTGCGACATTCTGAGGAACAATAAAGAGAATTAGCATCATTGTGACCAAGACCAAGCCTTTTCTCACAGCAAGCACAATATTCATGAAAAACTGAGCTATCGGTGCTGTCAGGTTCTTCTTGAGACGCATCACTTTGTTTCTTAAGCTTAGACATACTCTTCGATCTGCTCGTGTTTGGATTTGCCAATTTTTTCTTGTGACGTCCATTAGCCAATGTGTTGGACTGTGCGAATTGTTTTCTTTTGACGCTCACGTTGCTAGTGTGAGTGTTTGGGGTTTTGGACAAGTGCTTTTTGAGAGAAGCCTGTTGTCCGTCTAACAAAACAGGCATGTTTGAACTTTTTGCTCTTTCAATGGCGGCAAAATTTCTGGATTTGTTTAAAGCTATAGACGCCATATTGTGCCTAGTAGATGAAGACAGAGATGGAATGGAAGCTGTTGAATCACTATTTTCTATACTGAAGTTGGAATTTAAGGTATTTTGAGTGAAACAAGAAACGGGTGCCTTTCCAACAGGAACAGCAGGAATTGCAATTGTTTTCCGAGAATCAGAGTTGTAGTTATAGCTTTCATCTTTCTCATAGAAATCACTATTATTGAATGAAAAATCACAACTTTCATTATCAGATTTGGTTGAAGAATTAAGAGTATCAAAATGCGAACCAATATTTTTACTTTGGACATGCTGTTCTGATGCATCAATACTTGATCTAGAGCTATGTACTAGATCTGGAATTGTAGAAGTCGTTTCTAAAATTAATGATTCTATCATATTTGTTTTTGTGACTGTTGAATTGAATGTAACTAAGTGCGATGAGTCATTTTGTGGGGAATTAGAATCTAAAGTTGAGATAGTTGCAAAATTTAAGGGCATGATAATAACATGTATATATATTAAGTTAAAAGATAAATAAAAATATAAATGATAAGTATATTAAAGAAAAAACTACAAAAATAAAAGTTTTTTTTAAAAAAAAAAAAAACGGTAAGAAGAAAAATGAGCGTGAAGAAATACATATAAATTTGAGAAGAAAAGCAACTATATGTAGACAGTTTTCATCGTTATGTAGCCACTGATCGGTTTATTTTCTATATAAAACAATTCTCTCAGTTTTTGGTTATCTTTTGCAGATAGTCTGAATTCGTTTATCGCTTTATTTTTGAGCCAAAACTGACAATAACCACTGATAAGGATTCACGTGATTTGTCATTCTGATAATCGCTTTCAGTGTATGATGTTTTTATTACAGCTTTATGAGTCTATACGAGTGAAAAAAGATGGCCGTTAATTTTTGATTGGCTATCCTATATAATCAATTTACATCAAAAATAAAATCATGTGACAAAATCCTGCGACTATTTGATAGGAAACAGTTTGATCACAACTGATCACATGATATACATACATAAAATATTACGTTATTATTACGTTTTTAAAATTGTCACATTTTGACGCTCTTTTTATTCTTGAGTATTATAAAGACTATTGATTGATAGAAATCTATATCAATGTGCTTCTAGTTGTTTTGGTAGTAAATCTGGGACTAGCTCTTTTGTGTAGAATTATATAAAAACAATCAATTTATTCTTCTCTATAATAGACATCTAAAGGTCAAACAGTTTTTCTTCTTCTTTTCTATTCACTTTTTACTATCTAATTTTGAATATTTCCAATTCTCAATTGAAGATTATCTATAAGTTTTAAATCTTTATTAAGGACAATAAATCAAGAAAAAAAAGCCTTATTCTTATTTTTTGTTCCTCTATTTATCTATATAGATAAGCTTTTCTTTTTGATTCTTTCAAAACAATATAAAAAAAGAACAACTACAATGTATATACTATATTAACAAAGCAATTTTTTTTTATTTTTTTATTCTTGAAGATTCCTCATCTTAAAGTTTTTTTTATTTATTCAGTTAATTTTTAATTGAAACTTTTGATCGATATTTAACAAGCACTTACAAAATAAAGAAAACAAACAAAATAAAATAAAAATATGAACTTATCAGATTCGGTTGCAGGAGCTGGATCTCCTAATGACTATTCAGCTCAGACCTCGTATGTATAGAGTAATGGTAGCATTTTTGATGCTTCTTATTTAATTTTTTTTTTTTTTCTTAAACGAATTATAGTTCATCTTTGAGTTTTTTGTAATTACTAAAAGAGTTGTTATAAATTTATTATTGTATCATGTACTAACTATTTTGCAAAATTTCTCACCGTTTTTTTTTTTTTTTTTTTTTTTTTTTTTTTTTTTTTTTCCTCTTCTATATGTATGCTTCTGCTATTTATCTTAGTGAATCTTATTCTTTAAACCAATCTTCTATTTTTCCCACCACTACCACCAATAATAACAATAATTCCACTACCCCCTCTACTCCTTTCACTTCTTCAACTACTGCCACATCATCTTATTTTTCAACTAATCACCACCATTCATCTACTTTATCGCTTGACAACACAACAACAACAACTTTAAATCAGGAATATAAGCTGCATTCCCAGCACATCCTGCCGCAATTCAACCAAATGCAACAACAGTCTCAATCTCAGACTCATACCCAGTCACAATTGCAACCACAACAATCTCTTACCCAAATACAATCCCAACCTCAGCTAGCCCTAGGCTCGTCTAGATCTCGTGCAAGAGCTGGAACTCTGCCTTCTCGTTTGCCTCCAGGAATTGTTCCACTCTCATCGTCATCACCATCATCCCTACTTTCTACTGCTGAGTCTCCAACACATTCCCCATCCAATCTTTTTCCTACTAGCCTTGCCTCTTCTCGCATTATTCAAAAATCTAGTTCTTCATCATTACTTCTGCAGCAACAGCAGCAACAGCAGCAACAACAACAACAACAACAGCAGCAAAATTATCAAAGCAGACTACAAGCTTTTGGTGGAAACTCACAAGCAAGCTCTTCTGCTTCTTCCTTACTCATAAATAACGATCAATCTGATTCTTATAGAACTGAAATTCCATTTACTACACCATCATCATCAAACTCGGGTAATACTCCTCCATCAATATCTTCGTCTTCACCCTCTTCTTCGTCTTCAAGCATCAACCCAGTTTCTAGACTTAGGTCTGGTTCGTTGAATATTCTTTCTGATTCATCTCGTCCACAAAGTATTTTCCCTTCCTTAGTTTCTTCCATATGGTCCCAAAGATCACCATTACCTTCCAGCTCCCCAGAAGTAAAACTCTCGTCTACACACTCATCTTCCTTGTACAATAGCACCGAAGACATGAATTTAGAAGAACGAAACGGCTTGATTTCACGTAAACCATCTCAACAATCTATAAGACAATCATCTCCTGTTAGGATGTTGGATCAAATGTCAAACCAATCTTCTTCTCATATGCACTCACAGAATCTAGATTCACAAACAATTGATCCCCTACAACCATTCTATAAAGAGTTAACAATGCGTACGGATCCAAGCAGAATGAGATCATACACTGTAAATAATATCCCATATGGATTGCCCTCTTATGATCTTATGTCTACAAGTGAATCTTCATCTCGTGAACAGGATAACCAGCAACAAACAATGCATCAGTACTCCCAACAACAACAATTACATCAGCAAGGCCAAATTCAACCACAGTCGGAAATGCCCCAAATGCCCCAAATGCTGCAACAGTCTCAACATAATACTGGAATTCAATCTCAGGTTCCAAACCGACAATCATTTATTTCAGGAGGTCATCGACCACGGGCACAAACTGCTGCAAGCGCTTTCGACCCTCCACTATCCATTGGCAATATCCCTGTGCTGAAAACCCCTCAGTTGCAATCACAATCCAGTATAGTATATTCCGCACAAGACCCAGTCACCCACCATGACATAATTGTCAACACTTTGGATGATGCTTCTTTAGGCCCAAGCAGATCTTTGTGGATTGGTAACATTCCAAACTCCATTACTTCATATGCATTACAAGCAATATTTAGCGCATATGGTACTGTCGAATCAGCTCGCGTTTTAACTCACAAAAATTGTGGATTTGTAAACTTTGTCAATATTGAAAGTGCTGTACAAGCTAAAGAAGTTTTGGATGGTAAAGAGATTTTTTCAGGAGCTGGGCCTTGTCGTGTTAGTTTTGCCAATTTCCATTCAAATGGTTTAGACTCTGATGAGAAAAACGAAATTGAATTCCCTCAACTTAAAACACAATCACAAAGTTCTCAAAACGGACTACCATCTTCTCCGACTTCCAAGAATGAAGAGTTGGCCAATAACACCAATGTGGAGTATTCTGTAACCGAAAAAGAAAACACATCCGAAAGTTCTGTTTTTGAACCTGCCAAATCCCTGCAAGAAATTTCGGAAGATTTAGTTAAAATAGTAGCCGAACTTGGTGCTGATTCTTCTGAACAAGCAAATATTTCAGCTGCCATTAAGCGTGCATTACAATTTACTGACTTTAAGAAAGATATTGGCAGTGTTCCTGAGCCACGGCCTGATCGTGTTTATGACGCACCAACGCTGAGAGAAGTTCGCAAAAAGATTGATAGCGGATCTTGCTCTCTTGAAGATATTGAAGATATTGCTTTGGACATTTTGGATGAAATCGCAGAGCTTTCAAGCGACTACGTTGGCAACACTGTTGTCCAAAAGTTGTTTGACACCTGCTCAGAACCAATCAAAGACATGATGCTTAAACAAATTGCTCCACATCTTTCGCAAATCTGTATTCACAAAAATGGTACATGGGCTGCACAAAGAATCATTGCCGTTGCTGGAACAAAACGCCAGATAAACACAATTACTGAGTCCCTTCATCCATACACAGTACATTTGTTTTTGGATCAATTTGGTAATTATGCTATTCAATGCGTTTTAAAATTTGGAAATCCTTGGAACGACTTTATTTTTGAAACCATGCTTTCTAAATTCTGGGAAATTGCACAAGGAAGGTTTGGTGCCCGTGCAATGAGAGCATGCTTAGAAAGTCACTATGTCAGCAAAGAGCAACAGCGAATGATTGCTGCCGCAATTGCAATGCATGCTGTTCAACTTGCAACTAATGCCAACGGTGCTCTTTTGCTTACCTGGTTTTTGGATACATATTCTGCTCCAAATAGACATACCATTCTTGCACCTATGCTTATACCTCACCTAGTTCAACTTGGAACCCATAAGCTTGCATCGGTTACTGTTTTAAAAGTTGTCAATTGCAGATCAGAGCCTGGCGCTCGTCAAGCTATTTTCAACACTCTTTTCGGACCTCAGGATGAGGCACCCAATACAGTTTTGGAACAAATTTTGAACCACCCCTATGGGCCAACTTTTATTTTTAAAATTTTATCAACTCCTTTCCTAGAAGGCCAAGAACGTCAAAATGCTGTAAACAAAATTAGGACTGTTTTGATATCAATCAAAGCATTACCATCACAAGGTTACAAACGCCTCATGGATGAAGTGGGATTAGCAACAAAGACTACAAGTAGTCCAAATTCCGGAAACATCAACAACAATGTTAGTGCTCTTAACGGAAACCGCGGAATATCTCCAATGGGTCAAAATAACAATGGTATTAATCGTGGCTATCAGCAGTACCCGATCCGTGGAGGTCCAAATCAACACCGCCAACGACAAGGTTACAACAACGGCAACATGCCTATTCAAACCCCTAATATAAACAACTACTATCAACCTTCCATGATGGGACCAATGCAAATGATGCCTCAACAGCAACAATTACAACAACAACAACCATTTAATAATAATCGTTCTCAATACAATACTAATTCTAATGGTAATATTAACAACCATCAACAACCTAATACTAATCTTAATAATAATTCTAATAAGTCGATGTATGGATTGGGAAATGACATGATGTACTCACAATACCCATACTCTTCTGACATGTCTGGAATAATGCCTGCCTCTGGAATGCCACCACAAGCTTCTTATGATATCAACATGGTACAACAACAATTTGGAAAGATGAACATGGGAATTAACAATGCACCCATTGGGAATACTCCAATGCAATCAATGAATGGCAATTCCACTTCTAACATGATGACTGGCCCCAGTCCCAATATGGCTCCTTCTATCCTTACAGGAGACAGACCAGATATGGGGCGTGGAAATTACTCCAGTAATGGTCAACAGGGCTACGGTATGATGGGAATAATGAATAATGATAGCACTCAACAACCATCATTACAAGGCCCATATATGTCGGATATACGAATGAATAGTTTATACCCGGGACAATAAATGAATATGTATTGTAGGAAAAATCAAATTGATGGAAAAAAAAAAAATATATATATATATATATTCAGCAAAAGCTAATAAACAAAGGAGAAAAATAATAAGAGCCATTATTTTGGATATATGAAAAAAGCAAAGTTATTCAACAATTAAATAAAAATAAAGTAAAATAAAAAATGAAAAAAAGAAATAAAATTCAATAACACAAAAAACAAAATAAAAACAAAAAACAATATTAAAAACAATATAAATTCATATACACCAAAAGTTTTATATAAGTATAACATAAATTTTATTTTCCAATTACTTTTTTTACCTTCGCTACTTTTGTAAAAATCCCATATAGTACTTAAATAAATAAGTTATTTGAGTTATTTTATTTTTTTTTCTTTAAGTTAAAAGCAAATATTTTGATTATAAACAGAGATTTATCTTTTATTTTATTTAAAATGTGAATATTTTGTGATAGCTATATTAGTGTTATTTATATATTATATGTTTGTATTTAAAATAAAGTAAAATAGATACAATGTTTCAATATAGATTAAAAATTTGATTGTTATTTTTTTGAAAAGCCTGTTTGTTTAATTGATAATGCAGAAGGTTTTGTTGATTTCGAAAGCAAATTATTATTAGTATTATTAAACTTTCTTGGTTTGTTGCTGGCCCTCCAATCGCCAGAAGAATCACTGCCATGATAGGAAGAATGGCGGCTATATGATGTAGATTGTTTAGAAGATAATGATGATGATGCATGACTACTGCTAGCTGAGAAAGAAGGCTTTGTACGGGTCCCGCCAGAGTTGCTGTTTCCAGTATTATTATTGTTGGCGGAGTCCTTACTGGAAGGTACTACAATTACTGCTTTGCCGTTTTTATCAAGTCTAATACAGTTTTCGTCAATTTCTTTGCCAGCAAGCTTTATATTATGACGAAGCTCGTCAAACGATATAGGAGCAGAACTTACAACAATGATAGGGGGGTCAACGGAAGCGGAAGATGATGGTGAGTCACTAGCATAAGAGCTGGACGTAGTGCTACTAGCACTTCCTGGTTTTCCCATAGGTCTAAGTGTTGTCATGGCCTTCTCCTTGCCTGGGATAAGTATTGCAACTCTATAGTTTAATCGAGGCTTGAATTCTCTATTGTATGCTGTCTGGTTTTCGTCAGACCAATGGAACAAGGTGGAAAGATCTTTATCACGGGGTATCATAATAACAGATGAATCATTCCAAGAGTTCCCAAGTTCAGCAGATAATTCTTTACCGTCACTGGTACTTTTATCAGATGTTGCTGGAACTTTTAATTTAGAAATAATGTCATTTTTGGCATCTTTTGCATGGTATCGTTTAAGTAGTTGTTCAGCTATCCATAATCTAGACTGAGTTTTTAAACGAGAGTCTTCTGAAGCAATAAAATCAGATAGTTCAGATAATTTTTTTATTTTCTTAGCTTCTTTTTCGCGCTTTTTGTTTTCAGCTTCTATTGAAAGCTTTACGGCATCTGCAAATGAAGCAGGCTTTGACTGCGATAATGCAGTGCTAACATCGTCTTCCTCATCTTCAGATTCATCTGTAAAAAGTAAAGACAAAACTTCTTTAGATTCCTCATAATAAGGACGTGGCAAAATCAGGTATTCCAACGGGCCAATATTTTCTTTGTTAGCAATCTTGTTAGAAATACGTTCAACTTGTGGAGCAAATACTGAATTAAATTCATTTAAGGAGTTTCTATTAGATGAGAAAAAAGCAGACGTTTTTTGAGAAACAGTAATAGGAGCGCAGGGAATTGGCAAGTTTAGAATATCAATTGAACCCAACGGATTAACATATGTAGATTGATGTCTCTTCATTTTAAGCGCATCGGTATTATTGAGCTTTTGTGCAATAGTTAATTGAAGAGCTTCAATTGAGTTGAGAGATGGGGCCTTAGTCCTTTCAACAGTATCTACTTTTGACTCTGGCTTTTGAATCACCGGAACAGAGATTTTGATGTCAGATTGGTTATCTTGTGCAAACAATTCTTCTTCCTTAAAACTTTTGTATGCCATAAAGTTTATACCATTATTTGAATATGGAAGACTGACCTTTGGTGTTTCGGGTATAATCTGCTCTGAAAGAGGAGGCTCTATACTTGATCTGGTATAAAGCTTGAAAGGATATATACTATTATTGAAAGCTCTTTGAAAATCTGAGTGTAGTTTTTGAGATGAAATATCCTTTGAAACATTTGGTACATGCGCTTTTTTGATCAATATATGAGGAGAGCCTTGATTTGGTCCCGATTTGTTTTGAAAAATTCTAGGCTGAATAGGGTTATTATTATTTTGTGAAACTTTATTTGGCTGTCTAGCCATTGAAGGAGTTTCATGTATAGGTACAACGAACTTTGAGGAAGAAACTCCAGACACAATAGGTGAAGAAGAGGATTGCACTTGTCTTTGATTAGTAACGCTTTGAGATTGATCAGATTTTTTAAGCTCTTTGTCTTCATTCATAACAGTAGGGAAAAATCTCGAAAAGCCGCGAGACATGGTCGGTGTATCGTGTAATGTCGATGGACGAATAGCCAACTTTGTACTACTACTGTTTGCACTAGGATTCTCAGAAACAGAGTGTTGTGAAGACGAGTGTATTGAATTGAGTGGACTATTTGGTAAAGAGACTGATCTGGAAGGATGATGCGTGGCGTTACTATTCCATGTATTATTAGAAGACAATGAAGAAGAATTGGAACCATTCAACGTAGTAGAGCTTGATTGTTCACTAAAAATTCTAGTATGTCCCTCCGGTTTTACACCAAAAAAATTATGGCGGGGTTCATAGACATGATCGGGTGAAGTGTTTGATCCCAAGTTCCATGAACTTAATCCATTTGCCGGAGACATAGGTGAGGTAGTATGTTTATGTTGATTAAACTCTCTGTTATCACTAGGAATTGTTGTCGCTCCATTCTGAGGAAATAATCCCCATAAATCTCCCTCAGAAGCTGATATTGTTGAAGATGCTGAACCCCATAAAGGATTTCGAGCATTAGGATGATTTTTTCGGGAATCCTTAACCCCCATTTTATTGTTAGAGCCATTTCCACTATTTGAAGCATTCATTTGAGAATTGAAGTTAGATGCAGACTCATTGATATTAGTAGTTGTGCCATCTGATCCAGTGTTGCTATTGTTATCTGGTTTTTGAATTTCTTGCTGTGAATCCGATTCGGAATTAGAATTAGAGCCATTATTTTTGTTTTGCTTATTATCTTTGGGTGACTCCTTTTGTGTGATAGCTGCAAGTTTAGCCAACCTCTCTTCAGCTTTCTTTTTGATCATCTCTTCTCTTTCCTTTTCAAGCCGAGCCTCTTCTTCTTTACGTTTAAGAGCAGATTCCCTGGCTAAACGCATAATTTCTTCTTGCTGTTCAATTCGAGATCTTTTTACTGGTTGAATATTTTGATATTGCTGAGGGGGAGAATTACTACTGCTGTGGACAGTAGACGGACTATATCTACGGTTAGGAGACCCATCTCTCTGATTTCGATAATAAGGATAAGACGAACCATTTATGTTGCCTTGGTCATTTACGTGATTTGAAGGTAATGGCAATTGTTGGCGAGGTTTTGAATCATCTGAATTTGTACCAAACGCAACATGTCTCCGTTCGTATGTCTCTAATGCTACACTATCAACACCAGAAGTAGGACTGTTATTATTATTATGAGAAGATCTATAATTGTTATATCTTCTTGGAGATATAGATGTATTATATCTGCCCATAGAACTACTTCCCCTTCTTCTGTGTTCGTGACTTTCCACCTGCTTGTTGTGTTCATTAAATAATTCAGCCTTATGAGGTTGCTCTGATCTGTATCTTCTATCGTAATCTGAAAATTTAAAGCGATCATCAGAAGGCATTTGTTGTTGAGAATGAGGCAACGATGCATGATATTGATGATCTATATTTCTGTGATGATGGGAACCCCGATTCCCATTCCAAAAATCTGTAGAATCATGGTGTTCATTATAGTGCTGATTGTTACGAATCCGGGTTTGTTGATTATTTCGATTTTCAGTCAACTCTTGTATTTGCTCTGAAATTGGAACAATATGTTGCGGAGTCTGTGGAATTTTCCAGCCCACTTGTCCAGCTGTAGAACTTAGTTGATTGTTTGATGTTGAAGATGTTGAGGATAATGGTGGTTTACTGTCAATTTTTTTGGCTCCAGTTTCCTCAGTGTTCGCTGAGTTGTTAGAAGTGTTTGTGTTATTCGCCGATGACGAAGTGATAGATGCTTTATTTTTAGAATCATCCATAAAACTAGTGAAAAATGGATTGTTTACAAAGTTTGACCATGACGAATAATCAAAATCATCTTCATCTTCATCCCAGTTAAAAATTTTTTGGGATGCTTCTGTGGACAATCTTCTTGCCAAATGGATACCTTGCTTTAATAATTCTTCTTCAGTTGGATCTGTGTTATTTGAAGATTCTGACTTTATTGAAGTTTCAGCTTTGGAATCTGGGTCAAATGTAACGGTTTTTTGTGATGTTGTTTGTTGATCTGCATTCTCTGTCGCTTTTTCATCAATATGCGATTCTTTGGAGGTTAAACTCGGGATAATATTTGAAGAAAGTTTTGATTCTTCTGAAGCTGAAGATGAATTTGAATCAGTCAAGTTTGAAGATTGTAAAATAGAAGCTGCATCTTTTTTGTTGGATGAAATGTTTTGGACATTTGTTGTAGCCGATGGTAGGGCCGAAGATAACGAGCTTATGTTTAGTTTTTCATCTGATCTCTTCCAAACAGTTGCAACTTCATTTCTTGGACTATTCGAATTTGAAGAAGCCATAGGAGATATCTTTTGAGAGATTGTACTGTCTCTTCGTAGGGTTGCTAGTTTATAAGTACCAGTGGCAGTAGACATTGATGTTACTCTACCTTTAGACGAAGACAATGATACATATCCTCCTACAGGACTGCCTTTAGCTGTGATTATTTAAAATATATAAAGTATTAGAAAATGAACAGTTTTTTCTTGAAAAAAATAAAAATAAAAAACAGTCAAGGGGAAAAAATTTCTTACATGGACTCTCAGAACGTATTTGAGGCTTTTGTTGGGAGATAAAATGCGATGTTGATGTCGGTATGGATTGTACTTTTAGAAACAAAGAATTTAAGGATTTTGGCTTGATTTGCTTTTTTGATTTTCCCGGCATGCTTGAACTTGAGGAATTCAAAGAAAAGGTGTGAGATTCAGTATTTGAAGAATTACTTGAATTATTGTCATTGTGAGAATTGTACGTGTAATTGTTGACAGAGGAGCTGTTATGTTTTTCAACATTATTTGCAATCTCATGTTCAATGCTATTGTTAGAAGTAGCTTGGGTAGTGATCGGATTCATTGGTGATTCATCATCTTTCGTATTTTCAGCAGCTGATTTTGTATCGCTTTCCCTGCTTTCTGGTTTTGATGAGCCTGAATCCAATTTTGTAGATGCAGAATCTGTATTAGTATTAAAGATAGATTCATTTGATTGAAAAGTATTAGCCTAAAAATTCAAAAAATTCAAAAAAATAATGTTAGAATTGTCATCAAAAAACAGTAATAGAAATATTCTTGAGAACAAGAGATAAACTTACAGAGTCTATTTGTGAATGGTGTTTTTCATGATCAGATTCGCCAGACTGTAAAGTTAGTGGTGAATCAGTATTAGGGGTTGACTGATCAGGGGGACTTTGTGAAGATAGTTGATTCATGGAGGAACTGCCTGAAGGAACAGAAGAATTGAGTTGCGTATCATTGGTGAGCTCCAGTTCCATTTATATACTGTGTAAAAGTACTTTATTTTAGTATTGATAAATCGGAATTTGTCCTATTGAAATTTAAGATAATCTTTTGCCTAATAGGCCTTTTAATTTTGTTTAAAGGAGAAGTAGGGTAGGAGAGTGCTCAATACAATTTTAGGTGCAGTAAAAATATGGTGGTGCTTTTGAATTTTTTTGCTACCCAAAGACAGTCATTTGTGCCTATTACAATATTATGTTACAGTCAAAATTGTTACAATGACAATATTATCATTTTTAACTATTACTCACTGTATATGCCTGACAATTTCAAATAAGTAGAACTATATGAAAACAAAGAGTAATAACAATAAAAAATAAAAATGCTAAACGAGGCCCTCAAGAAAATATGACAAACGACAGATGTAACAGTATACTGAAGCCAATATTATAAAGCACTGATAAAAATCTCTATAAGTTCGATTCTAGAAAACGAAATACAATCAAGTTCATTATTAGAAGTTACCAAGTAAAACATGATTTAGATTACTTTAGTGACAATTAATCAATAATTTCCAGTCATATTGCAAGCAATATCTACATCTTAGTATTTGTAAAATTAATTGCATTTCAAGCGATTTGAAAAATGATATTTAGGCAAGCGGAAATTATTGCTATAATTGCAAAGCTCTTTTTTGATACACATAGTTAAGTAATTGAGTGGACTCAGAATTCACAAAAAACATAGGGTTAGGAAGTACATTAATCAAAATACTCTATATTATCAGTTACATTCTTATATATTTTATCGAACTTCGTAAGGAGAGGCACTTTAACGTTTTATGTGTTAGTAGCTGCTGAAACCTTGGACCCTCAAAGAATCTTGATGCTCCTACCATTCGCAATTGTCGTAGCTTTATAAGCTTATAGATCTCATCAAACAATGTTTTAAAGTAAGGATGAAATCATTCAATATTCCAGGTATTAGTTTTCAAAGCCAGTGTTTCCACGTTTGAATGATATTGTGTTTAAAATGGTTTTGGATGGAAAATTCGATGGCACAAGCCTGTCTTTCTAGAGCAAAATTTACATAATATATTATGTAATACTTTGAGCTTGTATATATGTAGAATAACCAGGAAATAAAATCATATCAATTGGAAATTCCTATAGAGTTCTAGTTACAGGTTACAACAATACATCAAGGCTTAAGTATTGATTTCGATACATTTTTATTAGAAGTTTGATTTTTTATGATTTGAAAAATAACAAAATAACCTGAATTTTCAATGTTTAAAATTTCTTATTTATATCGCCCTATAAGGATTCGATCTTTGCAAAATTCCTTTAAAATCTCAAGATTTGCCTCTACAGATGCACAACCATTATACAACTCTAATCCATTTCGAGTAGCTGTAATTGGCTCGGGGCCTGCTGGATTTTATGCTGCATATCGTCTGCTTCAGAACCTTCCTGATGCCTATGTAGATATGTATGAAGCTCTTCCAGTACCTTTTGGTCTTTCACGGTTTGGTGTTGCTCCTGATCACCCAGAGGTTAAGGTATGTCAAGAATTTTGACAGCTGAAATTTTCAAATAGATTCTAACATTTCTAAATCTGCTATGTTTATTAACTGATATATTTAGAACTGTCAAGAGAAATTCAATGAAGTTGCACAATCGCCAAAGTTTAATTTCATTGGAAATACAGCTGTAGGAAAAGATATTGATTTGATTGATCTCAAAAGCAATTACAACTCATTACTTTTTGCATATGGTTCTTCGACAGATAAAGAGCTAGGCATACCTGGAGAACATCTCCCCGGCGTTTTCAGTGCACGAGAATTTGTTGGCTGGTACAACGGTATGCCCCAATTGACAGGATTAAATCCTCCTCTAGAAAAATGTGAGACCGTCAGTATTATTGGAAATGGAAATGTTGCATTAGATGTTGCCCGAATCTTACTATGCAACCCAGAAACTCATCTGAAACATACCGATATTACAGAAGAAGCCTACGAAATTTTGAAAAAGTCTAATGTCAAGCATGTAAATATTATTGGACGAAGAGGTATTTTACAAAGTGCCTTTACAACAAAGGAGATTCGAGAGTTAATAAACGAACCTGGCGTCCAAATGAGAAAATTAGACGAAAAATATATTGAACCTTATCGAGCATTTATTCCTATGCTGAACAGAGCTCAAAAGCGTATGTTACAAGTTATTGAGAAAGCCAGCCAGAGTTACGACCCTGAAAAAATTACAAAAGATACCAGAACATTTTCTCTAGAATATTTACTTTCCCCAGTTTCATTCCATCAAGGGGCGTCACCTGAACTGTTATCTAGTACACTATTTGACATAAACGTCTTAGAACAGAGCGACATTACTTCACCTGCAGTAGCCACCCGAACAGGTGAACAAGTTCCAATTAAAAATGACCTAGTATTTAAGAGTGTTGGATACAAAGCTGTACCTCTAGAAGGCATGTCCAAACTTGGAATTGTATTTGACGAGAAACGAGGAATCATTCCTAATACATTTGGCCGCGTATTAGTTCAAAACAAACATGCCAGTAGTGATTCACCAGGTGATGAAGTTCCTCTTGAACCTGGTCAAGGGCTGTACGTCGCTGGCTGGGTTAAAACCGGACCAACTGGAGTTATTGCTTCTACTATGAGAGAAGCATTTGAAGTTGCAGAAACTATAATCGAAGATTATTATACTGATAAGGTAGACAAGTCTAGAAAACCTGGTCTTGATGGCGTAAAAGATAAATTAAATCAGTCCAAAAGAGTTGTCGAATGGAAGGATTGGGAAAAAATCGACCGAGTTGAACAAGAACGTGGAAAGGCCAAAGGAAAGCCTAGAAGTAAAATCACAAATGTTGAAGAAATGCTAAGTGTTTTGTAAGCATAATAAATTACGTATCATAGATATTTTCTTGCGTATTATGTAATCACATGATCTAATTCATGTTACATAAATCTATGTATGTCATGCTTTGTAATATCAATGGACCTATCAAAGCTTTGTTATATTTTTTACTTTTTTTACTACCGTTTTTTTTTTCTTTCATCATCCAGGTAAAATTGTTAACACAACCTCCGTTATTTATTCCAAAAATATATTGAAACAGACCTAATTTGTCTCTACTTATCATACATAAAAAATGCTCAACCGAAGCTTATTTCAAACCAAAGCTGTCTTGTTTGCTGCAAGACCAGCATTGCTAACCTCAACCAGAGCCTTCTCTGCTATGCCAGTACGATTTAACAAGCAACAACAAACTTCTCCAGATGTTCTTGAGGAAACAGAAAGCTATACTCCTGCTGAAGTAATTAGTGGAGCTCCACCTGAATTAGCTATCAACAGAATTGTTCGTATTTACCAAGCCGCAAAGCCAGCGACACAAAGTGGTTCTTGGGGTAAGTTTCTATTGTTAAAATAAGTTTTTGATCAACTTTTATTTTTACTTTTGAGTCTTATAGAACGAAAGAAACATATTAACCTTACAACCCTCCTTTTTTATTTTTGACTAAAGGTACACGAGTTTGGAGAATTGATTGGGATATCGTCGACAGAGCTAACAGATGGGAAAATGATTTGATTGGTTATGCTTCCTCTGGTGATTATATGCAAGGAACTGAAATCAAATTCAACTCCAAAGAAGCTGCTATAAGATTTGCCAAAAACCAAGGTTGGGACTACTACATTCAGGAACCTCATGTTCGCAAATTCAGAGTAAAAAGTTACAGCACTAACTTTGAACACTCTCCAGGCAAATTAAAACACATCAGAACTAAATAAACAAACTTTGATAGAAATTTACGCGACAATAATAAAAAAAAATGATTTATCAGATTCTACTCACAAATCAGGCAGCATAAAAGTATTTGAAATATACTTATATATACTTAAGTAATATTTTCACTTTGATAAAAGTATAAAATTTTAATTTAAATCTTGTCTTTTAAAGCCTTTGACCTTTTACAATGCTGGTTATAAAAAATGCCAACGGTAAACAACAGCCTAAAAATACACTACAAAATTTAAATGCACTGTTGTTTCTAATTTCAAGGTGACACAGATAATCTCGTAAATGTATTTTAGCTTATTTTATAATAAGCCATAAACCTGATAGTTAAAGATTATTTACAAATAAGATAAGTAACAACTTAGATTACAAAACATAAATAAATAAAACAAAAAACTCCAAAAATGTTTTTTTTTTCTAGCGCTTTCAAAATGCCTGCTATAACTTCTTAAATTTGAGAATCAGGTGATAACGTGAAGTTTTCGGGAACAGATTCCAACTCTTTTATAAGTGTATCAATGTTTAATGTGCTTAATCCAGAACTCCAATCCAGGTATTCTGGATACTTGTTTGGATCTGAGCTAAATATTTGAAGAACCTTGTCGGTGTTGTGCGTGGGATTTGATGAAGTAGATCCTAGACTATTGCTAACAATATTATTTCGATTGCTGTCAGATGGTAGAACTCCATTGCTAGATTGAGGGGAGAGCAAGGACGCTATAGATGGAAATGAAGATGGAACTGAAAATGTAGCAGCAGAAGACAATGTTGAAAGGTTTATGTCAGACGGCGCAGGATCTTTGCTTGAAAATGATGCAATTCCTATTCTATCTACAGGAGGGGATGTTTTAGTGTTGATCACGTTGGATTCCACACTCGAAAAAAGTACTGGTGATACTAAATTTGTATGAATCCCTGTAAAAGCAGATGACTTGATAGACGTATCTTGAATGTTTGGTGTTGAGACAGTTATTGATGAATCTATTGATGATAGAGTAGCTTCCGATGAGATAGAGTTTGTATGGGATGATGGAATAGTTTGTGAAATTAATGTAGGTGTAGAAGGGGATATGTTAACTAATGGTGTTGCTATTGAAGATGAAGAAGCAAAAGAAGTAGATGCCAAAGATGCATTAGTGTTAGCTAAGGTAGATGAAGCATTAGGAGAGTCCCCATTAAAAGGTTTTGGTATATGTTTCAATTTAGTTTTATTGAAATCTAAATTATCTGTGAAAGAATTAAGATCATTTGGCTTCATTAATATACTTTCAGCCTTTTCAACAAAAGTTGGCCCAGTTGACTTGCTAGAAGACTGTGAATTGGATCCGGTTGACCTGTCTTTCCATATATCGTGCTTTGTGAGATCTTTAATTCCAGATACCGCCATGACCGACTCAATATCAAGAGATATTTGTCTAAAAAAAGAGTCAGCTAACTTAACCCTGGATTGAACTACCTTGAAAACAGTTAGTATAAAGTCAATGTAACTTTTGCATTGGGTTATTATTTTGATTGATGAGTTAATTTCAGCTGTACTAGAATTGATATTGTTGAAAATAACGCTCTGATTTTTAACCGCTAAAAGAAAGCTTCTGGCAGCGGTGTAAATACAGTACAAAGCGTATGGATGTGCTGCTATATTAAATAAATTGTTTGCTTTGCGCAATGCCATGATAGTATCGACAGAAGCCTGAAAACCTTTCTTTTCATACTCCAAACTTTTTGAAATAGATCCCGAAAACTTATATTTCACAGAGCCAGCTCTGTAAAGTGAAAGCAAACAAGTATAATGAACAACAAGTAAACTGATTAATGAGTCATACTCTGATATTTCTGCTTTGGAATTAAACCCGGAGTTTTTCATCGATTCCAGAGAAGGCAAAGCATTTGCAAATTTATGAATTGAGTTTAAGATTTCGTTAAATTTATTCCACCATGATTTTGTCGAAGCCGGTTCAAGTGATTTTGCAATGCTCTTCAAGAGTAAAAAAGCTTCATTGAAGAATGTCGAATGAGCAATAATGCATGCTAAATATGAAGGTCTATTAGAAATATATTGTTTGGGGTCTGTGAAAAGATCTTTGTATGCAACCCAATTAGTTTGGTCGTCATCACAACTGTGGATACTGTCTAATGGTATCCAAGTAGATATTTGACTCTCATCTAAAAATACAGGCCATCCGGAGGCAATAGATCCTATTCTATCCAATACAAACAAAATCCACATGGCGAATCTGCCTTCTTGCTTATCAAGCTTATTGAAGTTATGATTTGAAATTGCACTTTGTCCAAAAAGTCCTGCTAATCGAGTTGGATAAGGGGAGTCAATTTCATTAAGGTTGTTCATAAAGGCAGCTCCTATTGCTTTACTAGTAAAAAGATATGCTCGAGCAAATGATCCAGCACTATGTTCGTAAATAGCAAGTAAGATAAGGCTTTGTACATATTGTAAACACACGACAGCCTCTCCATATGCTGAACGCTCAGTCCTTTCAATATATTTAACAGCCCGTCTATAAAACTCTTCTTGCAAATGTTGATGCTTTTCGTTCATACTAGCCGATACAGTAAGTAGCGAATAAAGAAAATAGGGCTTTGGACGACTAGCTACTCCCCCAGACAAAGCAGCATGAACTTTGGATTTGTTTATAAAAACGAATAACATCACTGAACTTTCAAAAAATGTATCTACTAATTCAATTGTAAGATCTTGGTCTGGATAACTTTCATCTACATTTAAGGGAAGTAAACTGTTCTGATAGTCTTGCATGCAACCTCCTTCAAATCCCTCTAGCGGGTTTAGAGCTATTTCTGAAGGATCAATTATATTAGAGGTTTGACCATATGATATACCATGTTCCACAAGTAATTTCTCCATAGTTCGCACTCTTTTCTCAAGATTTGATATATAGCCTTTTTTTGGACCACTTTTCTGAAATGACTCTGAATAACTGCATTCATTGTTGCGCTTTTCGCAGTTTTTACACGTCGGTTTAGAGCCACAACATTTCAACTTGCGTTTTCGACAAGATTCACAAGCCATGTGTCGACGTTGCTTTCCAGGTGGCGGCGAAGAATTAGAATTCTCACTATCTCCTGACTTTCGTTTGGCCATGGCTACATAGGATATTGTATAAATTGCCAAAGTGAGTAATAGGATTGAAAGTAGATTTATAATATTTTTATGTAAATAGTGGATTGGGAAATATGTTGTTAAGTGATTGTTTAAATGATGTAAGTGAGGTAGAGACAAAAAGTTCGTTATTAATTGAATCGAGATGACTAAGCAACACAAAAATTTTTTGATTATAAGAAAAGAAAAATATTTTTTATAATAAAAGGTACTTCACAAATCAATCCAACATTTTATATATTTGGTTTTCAAGTCAACTAGCTCTATTTCAAACCATAAACAACAATGTCAGAGGTAAAAACAGAGGGGTCTTCCGTTGAAAACAATTTAGAGTTGAAACAAGAATCTACAGAAGAAAAAAAACTCAGCAAGAAAGAAAGAAAAGCACTAGAATTTCGTGAAAAGTTAGAGGCTAAAAAGTTAAGCAAGCAACAAAAAAAAGAAGATCCAGAAAAAAGAATTAAAGAAAAAGAGGAGAAGAAAGAGAAAAGAAAGGAGTCAAAAACATTAAAACGAAAATCTGTTGATGAGACTGATGCTAACAAAGAGGAAAACACTAAACAACCTGAACCACCAACCGATGGTGCATCTACAGTAACAGGTTCAAAGAAGAAGAAAAGACGTAAATCAAAGGGAAAAAAGGACGGGGAAGGCAGTCGGTTTCTTTTGTTTGTTGGAAACTTGCCATTCAATTATGAACAATCTGAACTTGAAGCACATTTTACCAAGGCAAAACCAGATGTAATTAGAGGACGTTTAAAAAGTGGATTTGCATTTTTAGAATTCAAAGGAGACGACGCATCTCAACGATTAGTTACTGCCTTAAAATTTCACCACTCAGAGTTTAAGGGCCGCAAGATCAATGTAGAGTTAACGGCTGGGGGTGGAGGAAACTCCGATCTACGACGTGAAAAGATTAGAGAAAAAAACGAAAAACTTGAGCAGCAAAGAAAGGCTGAAATTGAAAAGGAGAATGAACTCAAAGCTCAACGAAAACACATTAAATTTGATGAAAAGAAGGAAAATGAATCTTCTGATGCTAAACCAAAGGAAAGCGAAGAATTTGACAAACTTGCTCCTGAAGAAGAAGATGTTTCTGGTATCCATCCTTCGAGAAGAAGATTAATAGCAGATGACTCAAAGAAGAAGAAAGCCAGCAAATGGAAAGGACAAAAAAGTGTTGAAAATTTCAATAGTAATAGTAGTAATCGTAATTTTTAAGAAAAATACATGACATTAGATTAAATATAAAATTGACATTAATAACATTAGAACTTGATATTTAAACCTTTTTAGAAAAGTCATTGTATCATTAAAAAAATAACATAAAACATTACATTATCGGATATAACTATTCAATAAATTTAAGCCAAATTGATAGAATTTAACACTTAAAAGTATACACATCTACTGTATATTCAAAAACTGACAAGCTCTAATTTATATAAAGTGAAATTTATTCATGATTTTAGAGTTATTTTCTTTTCTTCTCCTGGTAATTGACAATTGGTTCTCAAATTTCAGATATCTATATTTAATAACATATAGTGTTTATTCAATAAAAATACAGGGCTTACTAAAAAAAATTAAATAATTTAGAAAAAGTGATTTGGGAATTAGAAAAAACGGCATATGTGGCTCAAAAAACAATAAGGAAACTTTAACATTGTAGAGACAACTTTATTAATTTCTATTTTGTATAAGACTGTTAAAGCAGTTTTATCAGCACAAAATAGTCTATTCACGCTTTGTATTTTTTGTTTCAAAATGTAATGATAGTTTAATGCTAAAAAAAAAATTCTACAAAATGGAATAAATTTTTTTGAAAGATTTTTTATTTTTTATTTTTTTATATGTGACAATTATACGGGATTTGGCAAATTCCGGAATCCTATTAAAAATATTTATAGAATGCTTATTTCGGCTTAAGAATCCGCCAAAAAATCAAAATTACTACTGTAAACAGTAGTTTTCGAAAATACTTCCATATAATAAATTCAAAAAAAGGATTGTTTTACTTAGATGTTTTAATTTAAGAAGAAAAAAAACAACAGATTTGACTGTAGTCGCGTTAATGCGCGCGTCCAGATTTTGAAACTTTTTATTGATATCTGCATTAATTGAAAAGTGACATTCATGTTTTTAAATAAATGAGTTAAGTAAAAAATTAACTCAAAGCCTTGATTTAAAAACTAATAATTATAATACAACTACTGACATCCAAAGGCATAAAGTAACCACATTGTAACAAACTACATTGGGTTGAAAAAAAAGTTGCATTGTGAACGAAAAGCTCGGACTCAAAGTTTCTTATAAACTATTTTTCGGGCTGGTAGTTGGGTTTTAGAAGTGGCGGGCTTTGTAAAAAGTGTAACATATTTGTTGTAACATATACTTTCTGGAAACGCAGAGTTCTAACCCGTTTTATGCGGCTGAGTCATTTTTATCATTTTACGGTAAAACTAGAAAAACGAGAATAAAAATTTTATTTTTTGATTAGTACTTAAAGAATTTGCACATAAAAAGATCAACCTTAGAGAGCAGGTGAATACAATGCTCATGTGACAATACTTTTTGAAAGGGATCAGAAGTGTTCTATTATTATTTTAATTCTTAAGTGATTGTTGTAATTTTTCTTTACAATAATCGAGTTTGAAAAAAAATAGCAGTGGGTGATTGGCCCAATTCTGGACCGGGTTTGAGTGAAGACAAAAACCGTTGTTGATTTGTAGGAAAAATTCGGGTTGTGCCTAACAACATAGTCAGATGGTTCGGAATTAATGTTTTACCTTCCCTTTATTACACAATCTTCAACTTAAATTTTGATTTTCTTTTTTTTCGTATTTAAACCAATCTTTTTCCACTCAATTTCAGTTTTTTTTTTTCTTCTTTTTTTTTTTACAAATCACGGTTGTCTAACAATAAATTACTCTTGTATTATTATTTATAATTTTACCACAATTAATTAATTTATAATAATTATACCCTCTCACAATGAAAATCGCATCTAAAGAAGAAGTCAACGCCTACACCAATGCTATTGTAATGGGTTTCCTTAAGGGCGCTGCAGTAGGAACTGTCACATCATTCATTTTATATCGCAGTCTTCGTCAATACTCATCATTTTATCGTTCTTTAACCCCAACTACAAAGACATTTTTTGCTCTTTCTCCTCCTATCGGTTTTGGTATGACTAACGCTGAATGGGCATCTTTGAAATTCGATCAAGAACAATACAAGTTTGGTGAAGCTTCGGAGGCAAAGAAAGAAATCAAACAAGAAGTAGAAAAGCTTACTACTCTTGAAAAAATCAAACTCTATACCGTCGAAAATAAATACAAGATTATTGGTGCACTTTGGGCGGGTTCCCTTGGTGGTTCTTTTTGGCTTATTAACAGAGATAAATACATGACTAAGGCTCAAAAAATTGTTCAAGCTAGAATGTACGCCCAAGCCATAACCGTCGCTCTTTTACTTGGTTCTATGTATCTCTCCGTCAATGACATTAATGTTCAAAAGGTTGTCAAGGACGAACAGGACGAATACTCTTGGCAAAATATCGTTAAAGAGGAAGAACAACGTGAAAAGGCTGCTGGTATTCCTGTCAGAATGGCCGACAAGCCACATTCAAACTCTGAAAAGGCTTAAATTTTAAATTGGCTCAATTTTATCTTTCAAAGAAATTGTTCATGACAAAGCATCTTATTGAATGACACGAAGGCATCTTGCCACTTGTTGTTTAAATCAATCAGCTCACTCATGCTATACACAATTTTTACCATGTTTATACTATTTTTTTTTATTTTTTTTTTATTGTTATTTTGAAATGCATCTTTTTTTCTTTGTTTGATAGATTTTTATTTATAGTATTTTGGGGGGATTTATTTTATGATTTGTATAAAATTAATGCTAATGAAATTTTGTACTACTCTCCACTATTATTTAGATCGTGATATGTTTCACGAGAAGCTTGTAAATCTGCTAGTTGTTGCAATTTGTCGGTCAATTTGGCATTCCAAAGTTGACCAAACGCCGGCGACAACGTCATTAATAAAGCTTCCGGAGTTTCAAAAATCAGCTGTTTTTTTTTAGTTGGCTTATCAAGGTCCCCAGGCAGTTTGTCATAATCCTCGTCATTTTGATTGTTCACATTGTTGAAGAATTCTGGATATTTAAATTCTGCGCTTAAAGTTTTTATGTTTGAAAGTGAATTGTCAACTTCAATTGAATCTGATGCTGGTTCTATAACTTCTAAAATCTTTTTTATACTATTATGTTAGAACTAAATCTTGCACCTAGTAAGTTCAAGTAAAACACTAATCAATTTCAACACCTACCTCCCAGCCTCTGTTTCCAAGTTTAACTTTTAAAACTCGTAGTTCTTTTGTTCGTATGGTCATCATGCCATATGAACCCGTTGTGGCGTCTGATGACTGTTTAGCTTCTGAACTTTTGTTATCATCATGAATTACAATAGAATCAACGAAATCCTGATAGTGTGCCTTGAATGACTGATACTCAGACAATAATTTTGATTTCTCCATACTTATCAAAAATTTGTATATTTATAAATAATTAGAATATAGTTGTTCGATTTGATGGGAATAAACCTATTAAACTAACTACCGTTCCGTTGTTGAAGTTTAGTGAATATCAAATATAAATGATAAAGCTATCTTTGGGGAAACACGTGATTTGAAATAAAATTTTTATTTCACTTATCAGTTTTTTTTAAATCTTTTTTAATCTTTTTCAACCTTTTTTATTAAAGATTTTTTTAAAATATCAAACTATTAATACAAAAGTAAAATATCAATACATAAATTCATAAATTAGAACAGCAAAATCTTTAAATATATTCATATTATTAGTATTTTAATATGAATAGATCAACTTACGACAAGAAAAAACATCATGGATCACGATCTAACGGCTCAAATTTTAGACAAAAATCCCAAAACAAACAGTCAAGCTATAACAAAGATTTTAAGAGGTCTTCACGTAATAAATATGAATCAGAAGATGATGATGAGGAAGATGAAGAAGACATGAAAGATATATCTACAGTTTCATTTAAGACTCTCAACAAAGCACAAGAGCAGATTTATGAAAGAAAAAATGCCAGTGATGAAGAAAGTGATGATGAACCTCCCTCTGAAGATGATACTTCTAGCCGATCAAGAGGAAATCAAAGCTCCGGAAAACCCGACCGGCCAAAACGAGCACACAAGCACGCTCCTGCGGAATCAAAAAAAATCCATACTAGAGTATCAGTAGTACGAGATATTCCAGGACTAGCACCTACTTCTGCTGCGTCTTCAATCCCGGGATCAACTTTATACCAAGATGTTAGATTTGATACCACTTATGGTAAAGCAGACTTGTTTCAAGCCCGTAAAAATTATGCATTTCTTAATGATTACCGAAAAGATGAGATTGAGAAGATGAAACAAATACTAAAAGAGAATGCACTTTTAGAGCGAAAATTGTATAATAAGGGCGAAGGAGAAGACGATGAGGATTTTGAGGTTCCTGAAGATAACGATCTAAGTATCCCGTTACTAGACAGTCGCCAAAAAGCAGAACTCAAGCTAAACATTCAAAAACTGCAGTCACAATTAGATACTATGGCGCGCCGAGACTTTGAGCACGAAGCCGTTACAGACTACAAACGCAAGGTTAAGGCTGGAGAAATTAAGGGCCCACTATACTTGAAGAGATCTCAAGTCAAGAAACTTGTGCTCAAGTCTCAATACGACAAGTTGAAGAAGTCTCAAGTAAAGAAGATGCTCGAAAAGAGAAGAATGAGAAACGCACAAAAGGAAAGAAAGATGATGCCACTGGAAAGACGGGGTTAAAATATTTGATGATCAACTGTTTTGTATATTTATATAGAATTTTAATAGCATTTTTAGAAACTTTTAAGAAAGCAAATATTTATTTGGTTAATTGCAACTTTGACCAATATCCTAGACTTTATGATAAATATCTATTCTCGTTGGGTGTAATGGAATTATTGATAAACCTTGCTAAGGTAACTGATAAATATATAAAACTCAATATTTTACAGCTTATTTATAAACTTGAGTAAATATATAGAATATATATATATATATTGAAAAATCTGCAAAAACAATGTTTGAAATAAAAACAAATGAGAAGACAATAAGTTTTTCCGTGGTATCAAGTTTGTAAAAAGCAAAAATATGCCCAGTGATGTTACTCTTAAGAAAAACACAATTGTAAATTTTTTCTACTATTTAAGTAAAACTCACCATATCATTCATTTTATTTTATTTTTATGTTTATCTTTACTTCTATTTCTATTAATATATCTATAACTTTATATAATTCCATGGTTACTTATTAATCAAACTTGTGCTGAAATACATCCTGGTGCAGTAATACCACACTTCTTCATACCCTTTATGAGAATCTCATTATCTTCCATGTATGACCAGATGCTACAGATACACAGAGCACATCTTCGAGCAACCTGGTAGAAACCGTTTGGATTGATATCAGCACAACTTGAGTTTTCAAGCGCAGCCAAATAAACAGCTTCTGTGCAAACATTAAGGCACTGAATTTGTTGATCATTCATATCTACTTTAGAAGCTTTTTCTTCTTTTACGTTAGAGTCTAGTGCATCTTTTTCTTCAAATTTTCGTTTATTAAGCTCAACTTTACCATTAAAGATGTTTTCTTCACTTTCTTCTCCATTACTGGTAGAATCAAAAACTTCAGAATTCGCTTCGTTTTCTAATGACGTTTCAGGGTAACTCTGGATTTGTCTTTCAACAGTAATATGCTTTGAGTTTTCTGACTGTGAAAAAGCGTGTTGAATGTGTAATACCGTAATTAAAACAGCTAATAGTTGTTTGTTTATCATTTTTGATTTTTGTATATTATGAAGGCAAAGTAAAGGATAAAAAATTTGTTTGAAAATTAAAAATTGTAAAAAAATATAATATATATATAGATTGAACAAAAAAAACAATTTTATATTATTTTAAAGAGAAAAGGAGAGTAAATAGTTTTTATATTTAGTTCTTTTTTTTTTTTTTTTTTTTTTTTTTTTTTTTTTTTTTTTTTTTTTTTTTTGTTCAAGCCAAAGCTGGAATTAGTTTAAAAAAAGGCTCCCAATGGGGGTTAAAGAAAGTAAATTCAAGTATTATTAATTTTTAGTGCTGTAATTAATCTTTTTTCTTAATATAGCCACTTTTATACTTTAAAAATATTCAAATCTATGGAGTTTTTAATATCTAAATAAAATGAGGAGACAGCCCATCTCCAGATGGGACACTACATACGGAAAATGAAAACAACTCTTAAAAATTAGGGAGTAAAGCCAAATACCCCTTAAAAACATTGTTTATTATTCTTTGAATCCAAGTTAGAAACTTTTCTAAATCAAGGTAATAAAAAAAGTAATCCTGATTATATTCCACTATATTGCTTTACTAATTGATATTGAGGAGTCCATTTTAGTGCAATAATATTTTTGGAAGTTAACTCATAAATCTAAATTGTTATAAAATTTCAGAATAAAAATCTGAGAAATTGGTGTTATATTTATTTCAAATTAATATTTTTATTTTTTCTAGAGTTTGAAAAAGGTAGGTAGAGTTATAATGTTCAAAACAATCAAATGTACAATATAAAAAAGTATATCTATTGAAACAGATAGACGTTATATGTTGTTTTAAGAGCTACAAAAAACTGCAAAACATATTCCATCTGTGTAGCCAAATTGCTAAGAATATGTGTGTCATCTATAATCTGGAAACCGATTTTATAAACTAGCAAACCTCATATAATGACATACAAGTCATTATTTATCACTTTTACAATTTTCTCAGTGGTTAGAGAATTCATCTTTACTTTAGCTTTAGCAGAAAAAGGCCAAATATTAAGTTTATGTGATCAAAAATATAAGCTATAAGTTTGATTTGATCCAGGCTATCATTTGGAAATTGATGAAAATGAGAACTATAAGGGATAAAATTGTGATGAGAGGGTGAAACAGGTATCAGAGAAGAAGAAATATAATTTTTGTGAAAAGAATAGGAAGCCAAATTATTTTGCGAGAGAAAATAATTTGAAGAATGACAGAACAACTGAAGGAGTTGAAAGTTAGATTCAAGAAAGAAAGTGGTATATTATTATGTTCCATTTCAAAAGGGTAGTTATTATTTGTAGTTGAAGGCTTAACAGAAGATCCATATGAGTAATCATTTAAAACTTCATCAATCACCAAATTAATTCCTTGCTGATCAAGCTTTCCTTTCTTTCGATTTTCATCTTTGAAAAAACTTTTGTTTGACATTTTGATTAATTATTTTTTAAAAAAACTTTTGCTTTCAGGTAGAAAAAAATATTAATAAATTAAAAAAGTAAGGATTGATAAAAAAAATAGACATTAATAGTTTTTATTGGTTTTTTGTACCAAAATATTGTATATTGAGAAATATTTATGACAAATTGTGAAGAAAAAAATATGTTTCTAGTTGCTTTTCCACATGAATTGTATTTTTTATTTTAGCATTTAGTACCCAAAAAATCAATAAAGTAAAAAACAAGAAAGAATTGGTCATAAAAAATTTATTACATTAAAAATATATTAAAACCATTCATGTTAAAAATGTTTCACAAAATCATTTTTGAGTTTGGAAAAAAAAAAAAAAGATTTTGATGTTATTTGAAATAATACAAATAGGGGAAACAACTTGAAAAACTCAAAACTGAAATAAAAACTGATACATCAAAACTTGATGCGCCAGTTTTTATGTATTATCACAAAGTAAAAGAACTTTAGTTATGGTTTAATAGAAGTTTCCAATTATACTTTAGCAACTTTGGTTTTGCCCGCAAAAGTTTTTTTTTTTTTTTTTTTTTTTTTTTTTTTTTTTTTTTTTTTTTTTTTTTTTGGGAGTATTAGAATTAAGAGTTACAGTTGATTTTGGCTTTGTTTTGACACAGTTGAGGTTAAATTGAGGAATTTTCTAGTATCACGGTAACTGCTTGGACAGTTGAATCAAACTTCACAAACTGGATAATAGTTGGCTTACCTTTAAATTTAAAAAAAAGCTAGAAATGTTAGGTTTAGACTTCAAAATGACCTTCGCTAGCTTTTAGAATTAGTCAATGTCTCGCTTAGGTCTAATTGTTGGCGATTACTATGTCTGAATCAGATGCCTGATTAGTAGTATAGAATAAAATAAAAAACTAAATGTATTGAAACATACAATATAAAATAGTTAAACTATGAAAAAGAATCTTTAAGGCAAGCTCATTAGAGAGCCAAACAAAAACAATTAAATAATGAAAAATATCATGAAAAAACCAGATATTTTTCGATAGATAAAGATATATATAAAAGTAAATAAATGAGGATAAAAAAATATTTTTTTACTCATTATCACCACTACTAATAACATAGGGTATAGGTTTTATAACACCTGGTTTGTTATTGATAACAGCGGGCTTGTTATTAATAGGAGCTGGATAGTTGACAATAGCTGGCTTGCCACTGATAACACCTGGTATAGGTTTTATAACAGCTGGCTTGTTACTGATAACACCTGGTTTGTTATTGATAACAGCGGGCTTGTTATTGATAACGCCTGGTATAGGTTTTATAACAGTTGGATTTTTATTGACAAGGGCTGGCCCATGATTGACAAAATCCGGCTTGAACTGAAAGTTTTTTCTCTCAATATTGCAAGGTGGTAAAACTGTTGTTGAGGCCTGATAAGTGGCTGCAGGATAGGTAACAACAGTGCACTTCCCATTACTATCATATCTAGTGGTTGTACTTTCTGTATGTCGAACTTCAGGATATACAGTGGTCTTACTTTCTGTTCCAACTGCACAACGATCTCTAGGAGGAAGTGGATGGTCCAAACCAATGGTAAAACATTTTGGACTCTCTTCTGCAGAAATATATTGAGCAGTGAGGACTAAAAAAAAAGTCAAGGCCAAGTTGGAAAAAATCATTGACAAAAAATTGAAATATAACTTACTTGTATAAAAGAAGGCAGAAAGTAGAATGATTATTAAAATATAATGAAAATAAGAGTCTGAAATAAAAATCATAAAATGGAAATAATTATTTTCTTTTATATTTCAAATCATTAAGTTTACGCAAAATATTTTTTAAAAAAAATTTAGAAAGTGGCATTCTGAATATTAACCTAGCTAACAAGAAAAAAAAAAAAAAAAAAAAAAAAAAAAAAAAAAAAAAGTTAAAATCTTTTAAGTATGTTTAATTTAAATTATATGGACAATTTAAAAGGCTAAAATATTTTTAATGTATTAAGAATTGGTTTAGTATAGAGATTGTAGTGCAATTATTATAAAATTAAAATTTTTCTTATTTTTTCTAAAATTTGTATTATTGCAGCTTCTTTTTATAAAATAAATAATCTTTTCTTTAACAGTATGACTGATAACCCATTATATAAAGTTAACTCTACCAAATACAAATTCTTACAAAGTATAGAAATTGAGAAAAAATATTTTTATTCTCCATTTTTATATTCAAGTTGACTTACCTATAATCATAATAAAACCAACCAATAAAAGTAAAAAAAAAAAAAAAAAAAAAAA
>CBXB010000064.1:95699-110315 GCA_000817185.1 Magnusiomyces clavatus CNRMA 12.647
AAAAAAAAAAAAAAAAAAAAAAAAGGATAAGAAAAATAAAGTGTTTTTTTACTTTCTTTAGTCACTGCTATTATATATTTAAGTTGACTATATTAAAAAAAAATTAATTTTAGCAACTTGCTAAATTATGGGAAAATTGTAAGTCTAAATTGTAATACATATACTTAGCAGTTTCATATATCAGAATGCATTTGTTTTTTGTCAAACAAAACGGTCAAAAGGTATAGTATTTGAATTTGACATATTATTGTTGGCTCTAGCTTGTTTTCTATGGAGATAGCTTTTAAACACCGAATTATTTCAAAGTCAAAATAATTATTAAAAAGATTCTTTCAATTAAGGTTCTATTGATCCTTATATAAAGTATATCAAAACAAATAATGAAATTTGGCAACTATATTCAAGTTATTTAAACATTTTCCACTACTTCAAAATTCAAAAGATTTTAAATTAAGTTTGTAAATTGAAATTAGTTAGGAGCTATAAAATATTTTGAAGTGGATATCAAGGATGTGGATTAAGAACAAATAGACCTAAAATAGACCAACTTCCTTTTGATCAATAGACAAAAGTGAAAAAGTTCAATGTCAATTTTTTACGACTAGGAAAAAGCTAAATACATGACCAATAAACCTTTAATGGAATACGTTGAAATTGCAACAATAAAGTTAAAATTTATCTTAGTACCAATGTAAAAAGTGGTAAACTTGGTCTTGTCAAGAACGGTGCTTGCCTAAACTTTTTTGTCATTGTCATTTCATTCTTCTCAGCTTCATCATCCAACTCAACATACTTTAGGCTCTGGCTATCATTGGAACGAATTAAGTAAATTATAAATAATAAAATTGGCTTGAATTTGTGTACGTATAGGGCCATTAAAGAAGGCTTCAGAACTTGTGGTCCATATATAAAACAAGTTGAAGCTATTTGATGAGATACTCATGTTGATATTGAGCCTTTTTGTCATCTCTTAGCAAGCATTTGTTTGTGAAATTTTCTGATTTCCATTTAAGTCAATTCGCTTTAAAGCAATCAATCGGCGATTATCACTTTCTACAGAAGCAGTTGATACTTAAGATTATTGATATCTAAAGGAGTCAACAAATGGTAGAGAATTTTTTGCTTACTAAGTGAATCAAATTAGAGAGAAGCTAATCATGAACTTAAGACTACAACTTTGATATAAATAATCTTTCTCACTCAAAATGGTTTATTCATTTAAGGATTCAATAACCAGGCTTTCCTGACTTCATTTGTTTCTATATATGAACCATTCTACAAGTTTAGTTTGATAGGCCACATTTTTAAAAGTTTAAAAAAAACTTTTGGTTTCAATTTCTTAATGCTCAATAATATATCTTAGAAAGTGGCAATATGACTAAAATATATTTAAAAACTAACAGTCACTTGAAATAAAAAATTGGATACAAAATAAAATACACGTCAAATTCTGTTTTTTAACAACAGGATACTGACCGGATTTTATATCAAATGGATTAAAGCATTTGTTACCATTTTGGCCGCTATTGCTAAGTTTAGATGTAGTACTAGGTAGGGTAATCGATAATAACACGACAGCAAACATATTTTTTTATTCCGCTCTTGTTTTTTATCCATTATCAAACCTCCTCAATATTTCAATTTAGCTTTAATTTTTCAAATCGATTCAGCTACATTACATTTATCTATTGAATACTTTTGAAAATTTTGTAAAGCAAAATCATAAAATACTTTATTTAGTCATTGGACAGAACAGTTTTGTAGATTTCAACGATGGCTTCAGTTGCATCTATGATAGATTACTATAAATCTGGTATGGTCATGTAAATCTTTGGTTATTTGCAATATTATTCAACTAACTTTTTTCCATCAAGCTTTTTTCAATCTACTGGACTCCGTACAACCAAGGCAAACACGGGTAAGTAGGATTTTCTTGTCTCTCTTTTTGTATGCATTTTTTAATACTAACATGTATATTTGTTACACTGCTATTATAGTATAAAGTTTTGGTGGTAGACAAATATACCTCATCCATAATCAATGGAGTCATGGAAGAATCCGAGATTTTAAATCGGTCAGTTGCAAGTATAGAACTTTTGTTTTCCTCTTTGTTTGGTTTCAAGCTTGTTATTTAAACTAATAAATGTTTTGATAATACTATTTATGCTTTTTAGGTGTTGACATTATTGATTCTCCTGACCGAACTGCTCAGCCTTCTTTGGAAGCTATTTACTTTTTGAAAGCTTCCCTTTACAATGTCGACTGTATAACAGCTGATTTTGTACGAACGCCTCATAGATACTCAGACGCTCATATTTTTCTTCTACCACCCGTATCCGATGAGGTTATGGCTAGTCTTAAGTCCAGAATTCCTGAGCGATATCTACAACATTTTCAAGTTAAATATCTTGATTTTAGACCCTTAGAATCTCAAGTCTACACATTAAACGATCCTATGTCTTTGGAAAAGCTTTATCATAAGGAGTGCCAAAATATGGTTCTCATGGCCATTAACAGAATGGCTCTTCAAATGGTTTCAGTATGTGCTAGTTTAGGAGAATACCCTATTGTGAGATTTTATAAGCCAGACAATCCCAATTATGAAGCACATATGCTGTCATTTATGTTGGCAAAAGAGTTTCAAGCAAAACTTGATGAATACGCCCGAGATCATGCTGACTTTCCAAACACTAAAGAAAAACGTCCTAGAAGCATTTTTTTAATCACTGATCGGACAATGGATTGGAATGCACCATTACTACATGAAATTACTTTTCAAGCAATGGCTTACGACATGCTTGATTTCAAAAACTGGACCACTGTAAAATATGAAATGGAAGAAAACGGGGGTAATGGAAGTAATCCACAAAAAAAAATAATTGAAAGAGATGTAAGTGAAAAGGATGAAGAATGGGTTTTATTACGCCATAAGCCTGCCCCAGAAGCAATTGAAATTTTAAGAAAGAAAATAGCCCAAGTTCGTCAAGAGCATTCTAATATGGAAGATAAAACATCAAAGGTAACTGCATCAGACCTTCGTGACATAGCACTGGCCTTGCCCATGTACCAAAAATTAAAAGAAAGGCTGTCATTTTATATGGAAATCATGTCTGAGAGTATGAACAAAGTTCAAAAGCAAGGCATTATGAATGTTGCTTTGATAGAGCAAACACTTGCAACAGAATTAGATGCTGACGGTTCTAAGCCCAAAAACATAGCTGATGATTTGGTTCAAGCTCTGGCAGATAACAATTTGACTCAAAGCGACAAGTTACGACTTGTGCTTCTCTATGGCATTTTCCGTCGCGGACTTGTTCAAGCGGACTATCTTAGATTACAACAACATTGTGGACTAACTTCTCAAGACTTGGATGTTATAAACAATTATACTAAACTAGGAGCCCCACTAATCAAGCCCAACATTAAAGCTAATCTTTCAAAGAGTCAATTACCCACGAGGTATCATTCAATTGTAGATACAGAAGATTTCTATCAACAATCACGATATGTTTGTGGACTGTTCAATGTTATTAACCAGATGCTTACCGGTAAGCTTTCCTCAAACACTTTTCCTTACGTTAAGGGTCAGCCAGATGATGATGAAGAAGAGACTTACATCACTGGTGCAAACTCTCTACGAAATCCTAGACAGCGAGGAAATTGGGCCTTAAATTCCTCTGCAGTTCAAGCTGCTCGTCAGAGAATATTTATTTTTATTGCTGGTGGAATGACTGCTGCTGAAATGCGCTCCTGTTATGAGCTTTCTAAGAAACATTCGAGAGAAATAATTATTGGTAGTAACGATGTGATATCTCCACGAGTTTTTTTGAATTCATTAAGTAATTTGTCTAAACCTAGACATTCATTAAACCTTCCAGAAGATCAACCTGAACCCAAAAAGGCACCAGAGTTTCTTTTCAAGTCTGAAATTAAGGCTCCATTAATTGAAAGCAAAATTCAAAAGCCAATCTCTTTGTCTACTTCCTCACCAGGGTTTGGTGCACAGACTAGTTCCACAAGTAAGCCTCAAAAACCTGAAAAGGAAAAAAAGAAGGGGTTGAAGTCTTTTTTCAAATAATAATATAAACATTATATCTGCATTTTATACAACTGTTTTTAGACTAAATCAATAATCAAAAAGTTTATCAGTACAAAACATATAAAAAACAATTAAATATTAAATAACTTATAATAGTACAAAAACTATGAAATTCATAGCGCATGCTTTAATATAAGGATACCCTTTTCCATTAAATTGCTTTTAGTTTGTCTCCATGTTCCACTATAAGTTTCTAGCTTTGTTATTAGAATTACTAATTTAATTTTTGATCTTTTTTTTGACTCAGATTAAAAATGCTGGCCAATATCGTAAAGACTAATAAGTTTTTTTGCACACTCTTCTATTCTTTTCAAAAATACGCACTCTAAAAGTAACGCTTTTTTACTTTTTTTTTTTTAATTTTTATTTAAGTTTATAACCTATGTATATTCTTGATCTCTGCCTTGAAATATAAAAATCAACAGCTTAGAACTTGAATTTGAGAAAAAAAAAAATCATGTTTTCAAGTTGGATTTTTAACATGATTACTCATTTTTGTCTAAAGATTCAACCTTACTCATTAAGGTATCTTTTAAATGGAAAAGCACAGGATTTTTTTGGCGTGAATTGGAATACAACTTGCTATAATCCCATATATTAAAAGTTTTGTGAATTTTTTTCCATTCTTTTTTTCTCTGTATATTGAAAACAAAAGAATCACGTACAGAATCAATGTCACTAGTTCTGTCATTCACTCCAATTTTGCTGTTATACTTCCATTGAAAAACCATTGCTGGAAAAACGGAGTAGGAATCAAGAATTTTACTATCTATCATGTCACTTATTACTACGTCAATTGGCTCGTTGATGTCAATATTATGGCGGGCAAGAAGTTTCATAGCACCACGACGGCTCACAGCATAGGCAGTCGTACAAACATCTTTTGCACGATATCTTATCATCCTCTCGTTTTCTTTCATAACAACATCATGTATTTTTTGGCCAGAAAGGACATAAGGGTCATAATATTTGATTGAATTAGCAATTCCATCTTTAGAAAAGTAGCAGCTACCGAATTGCAAGATATCCCAATGAGAGGAAAAATATGGATCAAGGGGATTCGCAATTTCATTTGGAGCAAGAAAGTTCATATGTCGCATGAGAGACTCAAGACCATATTTAAATTTGGGCATCATTGCTCTAAAGTTCATGTCCCACGCGGCATCTCCCTCTAAAATTAAAATTGTCTTAAGTTCTGATTCTAGCATATGCCTCCAAATATTGGCATGAGCCCGATAACATGCAATAGCGCCTGGTTTTAGTGATTCTTTAGACATTGGTGGAATGTTTTTCAGGTCAATCTTATCGCTAAAGACCCCAGGAAAATACTGGACACGCAACCCACTTAAAGCGCTTTGTAGCACAATAGCATCTTTATGGATATCTTTATTTGGCGTCGTAACATAGTAGATTCTCTCGAATCCTAATGTTGAATTTGCAAAAGTCTCTTCATTAAACTGAGAATCAATGTTTAAAGATGAATTTTTAGTTGAGGAGATAATAAAGTTTTCCATATCACTAGCGACATCTCTATCGGTGAAATAACCATAATAATATTCAATATAACTCAAAAAGGTTCCTAAAAGTAGAAATAGTACTAAAATTAAGATTGCCAAAGTCTTTTTGCAAATGTTTGTTCTCAAAAAAAAGCTCGATAATCTCAGATGTTTATATCTAATCATTTTGTGAGTGGTTTGTCAAGTTATGAATAAATAATAAACAGATGAGAATATATTGGCAAAAAAAAAGATTTTTAAAGCAAAAAGCTATTGATATAGAGAAAAAAACTTAATATAAAAGAATTTTATAAAAAAAAGCCAAAAAAATGACTATTCCACAACTTAGATACATCCTTTTTTTTTGTGGTTTCTGATGCTTTGGGTGATTAGGCTTCAGGGAAACTTTTTACAGATCATTATAACTGGAATTCAAACTTTGGGAAACAATTTTAGAACTTTTGAATTGATTTTATCAAAACTGAAAACTGAACCATTATTTTGTTTTGACTTGTTTTGACTTGTTAAAAATCGATGGTGATATTGATGTATCCAATATATGAAGTTTAGTATAGTGGAGAAAAAGCGTAACCAAATTGTAACAATTTTGTAACAGTGTAATGCTACACTGTCCTTTTTTGGCTCAGTTACCCTATTTATTATGATTGTCTATGGGTTTTTACACCTGCAAACCGACTCTGAAAATATATATATATATATATATCTATACAAGTTTCTCCTC
This sequence comes from Magnusiomyces clavatus CNRMA 12.647, assembly GCA_000817185.1. Lineage (NCBI taxonomy): Eukaryota > Fungi > Ascomycota > Dipodascomycetes > Dipodascales > Dipodascaceae > Magnusiomyces > Magnusiomyces clavatus. The sequence goes on from CBXB010000064.1 coordinate 102,037, forward strand.
AGTTTTTTAATGAGCCCATATAAATATAAGTCGAAAAATATATTTACTGTTGTATACTTAATATCTGCATTTTTTAAGTAAGTTTATCCCTCTCAAAGTCACGTAAAAGGGATAACCTTACTTATATACTTTATAAAGCAACCATGGGACACATTATGAACTTTTTTGGTATGTATGAGATTGCTTGAAGTTTATATTTGTCTTTCACAGCATTTTGTCAGTTACAAATGATATAAAATATTATATAGTATAATCCATCGTTTTGGATAACTTAATATTAATCAATTTTCTATTTTGTTATTTTTCAATCAATAATTTTTTTATGTTTGTTTCTAAAAAAACAAAATAGTAATAATGCACACATTTTTTTCCTTACTATATAATTGTTTTCATTTTATTTGATAAGTAAATGTTACTATTATAATATATTTACTACTGTATAAGTCAAAATTCCTTCATACAAAATTTTCGAGCTTAAATAATTCCATTTTGACATTGCAAAAAATTTGGCTACGTATTATCAGCTTTTGATTTTTTATCACTTTAAAATATCAATTATGTCAATGGGCTTTTCTTATGATTTTTTTTCTTGCTCAAGTGTACACTATGAATGAATAAAAAATGTTTTATTAGAAATAAAGTACAAAAGATTTTCGTTTGATCATGGGTCGTCTCTACCTTATTGATATCGCTGCTGTCAGAAACTCTTTTTTTCTTGAGCCTAGCTTTCAACCATCTTTTTTGGCATCTCCTCATAGCTATAAGTCCTATTCAATGTCAGCGAAATCTAGGCTACATGGAAAGGATTTAATACAAGATCATGATTATTATTATTTTTTTATTTATTATTTTTGTCATTGTCTTGCTTTATCATGGTTTCTACCACAAGATCTAACAAGACTAAAAAACCAAGAATTATAATACAAGGTTGATCAATGATTTTGTTTGGAATGATTCTTTAACTATTTCAAAGCCAGTAAATGCTTTAAAGATCCTTCTAAGACATTTAAAAACTGGGATTATGTTTTAGAATTCATTGATCCTAAAGAGCAAGTGTTTAATTTTTTTATTTTCAAGATCTTTGGGGAAAAGATTGTAAATCATAATTTTTGTTAGCTCAAACCCCATAAAAACTGTTTGGTTTTGGGGTCCAAAAAAAAACTATACTTGATATAAATTTTTCATGCTTATATAAATTAAAATTCTGCTAAACATTCCATTGTTAATGACAATTATAAAATTCAAAATTTCCTCTATTAGGAACCATATTTTAAGTTTTTGAAATAAATAACTTAATTGGGCACTTGATCAACTAAATTAAAATGAAATGTAATGGAAATCCAAATCAATAAATATGTTATTTTTATAATGCCTTTGATAAAACATAAAAACTTAACACATCAAAGTTCAGATAATTTTGCAACTTCTTTTTATAGTTTAGCGCTTGAAACTTCCTATTGTATATCAGTTTGAATCAACTTAGAGTTCTATTTTTCTCTCTATTTAAAAGATTGATCTTCTTTTTTTTTTCATTTTTTTTTCTCTTAGTCTCAATAAATTAGCATTTATCATTCAAAATAGTAAATTATTTCTGTGATATATCATAAATAAATAATATTGAATAAAATGCAACTTTCACTTAAGTCATTTTTCTTGGGAATTTTTTTGTCGACTTCCCTTGTTTTTGCTAAGACTGACTCTAAGGGCAATTTTTTTGACTGTGAATACTTAGTTGCTATTGCACAAAATACACCTCATCCACCACCTTGCAATAGAGATGACAAGACAACTACTGTCGTATATTCCGGAACTAAGTTTGAAGAATACAAATATACCTATCCGGCTGGTGATAAAGGGGAGTGTAGTGTTGTGCTTTATCCAGAAACTAGCTATCCAGATGTTACAGTAACTTTGACACCTTGTGCAACGACAATCACTTCAAAACGATAGTCACCTTACAATTATTCTTTTGTCAATTGATATGAAGTTGTTAGCAATGTATATATTACCTACAACTGAAAAAAAAAAAATCTAATGATAATGCCTATATTGCTATATTTCAAACCTAAACTTATCCAATTACAAATATTGTCTTATTATTTTGGGCCTATCTTCGACGGCAAAGAGTATTGGGATTATTTAGATTAATTACATTGTATAACTTAACTGAAATATTTTAATCAAAAAAGTTAATATATTAAATCAATTTTGATAGCAAACTTATAAATCTAATATATATATAAAAATGTTTCTGATAATTTCAGTTATATTGAGAAAAAAAAATAATGAAATATTATCTAGGTTTAATATATTATGAATAAACTTTTTCAAATAACTTTTTAAAGAATTTGAATAAATCTTAGCAACATTTAAATGACTCACTAGCACCCTTGAATTTCTCTCAAGCTAGTAGATTTTGTAACATAAGCTTTTTTTTTTACTTTTTTTTAAAGTATTAGAAGACTGAAACAAAATAAAATTGGATGTTACAAAAAAACTACGAAATAAAATAATTAAAAAAAAGTAGCGATGCTAGGTTTCGATCCTAGGACATCAGGGTTATGAGCCCTGCGCGCTTCCTCTGCGCCACATCGCTCTTTCTTGAAAACGGCTTCAAAAATTGAAACAAATCTAAAAAATACACATCATGTAATATTTAATTATAAAAAGTAAATGATTTTGACAAAATATTTCGGTTGCTAGCTATCACAAGTATTTTTATTTTGATCAAATCTTAAATCATAACCTGTTGTTGTACAACCAAACTTTCATATATAATTAATTCTTCCTGTGATAGATAATAATACTATTTTTAAAAATATTTTTTTTATTTTTAGCAATTCAATAGGATAATAATATTTAAAAAGTTTTTACAAAAATAATCCTATCTCATTGCACTCTTTAATTTGCATGTGGGGATGATTGAAAACAATTATATAGTGAGACAATATTAAAAACAAGAATAAAACGGTTGTTTTTGGGATATTAGACCAGATGCTTACAAGGACAAAATTAAAAAATAAAAAGAGAAAATTACGATATTTTTGATATTTTAGTATTTTTCAGTTTCATTGGTTACTCAAATTAAAATATTCAATATCCACAATTTTAGGATGAGTAAATTTTATAAAGTAAAAATAAATCAAAAATTGTCAATAACATTTGTAGTTGTTAATTTGATTATAAACACTACACATCACATTACCTTTAGTTTATTTTTTTAAATTATTAAAGATTCAAATCTTCAAACCGCTTTTCAATTTATTTCATATACTTCCACTTCAAACTTCAAACTATTTTTTTGGATTGGCTTTTCATTATTTGTTCTATAATAGATGTGAAAATACACCAATGTAATTCTTAAATTTCTAAAAAAGAGCTAGGGAAATGAGGAAAATTGTATTGTATATAACTTGGTCAAAAAATACTAAATATATATATACATATATATTTTCCATGTAATTTCCAACTTAAATGATAATAAAACTAATACCCACATTACAAATGTCCAACGTTGAAATGCACAATTACAAATCAATAGTATAATTTTTTAATTTTTAAGTTTTAATTAAGCTTTTCAAACTCATTTAATATTACTGAAAAAAAATTTCAACAAATAAAAAATGCTTATAATACAATAGTTGAAAAATGAGTTTTCATTATAATATTAAAGCTTTATATCAAAGCACAAAAAATTATTACAACCATTATTTTATGGAAATTTTTTAGAATAGATAATAGTTTATATTACTCCAGTGACTTTTTGGTTTATTGATTAAGCTTTTTAAATTAAAGTAAATTAATTCAAAAGCCTATTTGCAAGAGCAATATTGCATCATGGTCAACTTCACTTCATTTGTTATTGAATTATAAATACAAGCTGTTTTACTATGATTGCTTCTATTTTTTAATATTTTTTTTTGTCTTTTATTTTTTTCTACTTCAATAAATCAAAATTTAAAAGTTTTAAAGAATCTAAATGAAACTCAAATTATTTTGTTTTACTCTTCTAACAACCATCTTATCTGCAACTTCAGTTCTTGCCGATTTCGAGGAAAATGGGAATTCTGTCAGCTGTGAGTTTACTGTTATGCTTACATACAAAACCCATACTCCACCTTTATGTCATAAGGGTGAGGGGACTATTGTTACAACAATTCCTGGTAAGAGTTTCAAGAAAAAAGTCTTTACCAGGGATCATTTGGCTGAAGATTTAAATCATGGCAAATGTGCTGTTGTGATTTATCCTGCTACTAGCTACCCAGCTGTCACTGCAACTATACCACCTTGTAAAACCCTGGATCAAGGTGAGGGAAATACCAATAAATGTAAAACAGATTCGATTGCTCAAAATACTCCTCCTCGTCCAACTTGTCACAATGGTGTTGGCACAATTGTTACAACCTATTTTGCAACCTTTGCCTCTGAAAGACGCATTACATATAATCCAGGTTTGGAAAACTGCACGGTAGTTGTATATCCTTATGCCACTTTTCCAGCCCTTACTCGAACTTTGATTCCTTGCCCAACACCTAATCCTATGCATATGGTAGGTGTTGAAGGTTGTCCTTTGATTACAAAGACTCAGTCTCCCAAACGTCCCATGTGTCATACAATTAAAGGTAAAGATGTAATTACTACATTACTACCCGAAGTCTTTATGCCTTTCACAGGTACAACATCATTTTTGAATCCACTTTTAAAAATTTGGAGCCCCAATACCTGTACAAAGATTTACTATCCAAACGCTTACTACTCAGCCACTCTAGTAACACTGGAGAGTTGCACCAAAACTGTAACTCGCAATCCGCCAAGACCTTCTCGGGTTTCTTGTGTAAAGAAGGGTACTAACCGTACTCGTTTGGCAATAGCAGCTCGTGTTGACCCAAAAACATATATTGAAAATAAATCTGTTGTCGTTGAACGTGGAATGTATTTTCCCCGTGCAACTAGGGTATTTCAATACTGCCCAGAATTATAAGTGAAATATTAAAAAAAAAAAAAAAAAAAAAAAAAAAAAAAAAAAAAAACTTTAATATTTATTTTTAAATTATTAAAATCACAGAAATTTTTTGATTACATTTATTTCCATATTCTTTTTTTACTATTTTTTATAAATATGGCTAAATAATAGTATATTTTCCTTTTTTTATATCAAAAAAACCTTACTTTCAAAATCATAGTAAACCGAATACAAGTATACGAACTATTTCAAGCTTTGTTATATACTAAAATAAGCTTGTCAGCTTAGTTTGTAAAAGTTTTCTAAATTAAATCAAACACAACAAATGACCTAACTAAGTACCCATAACATTTAGCAAAATTAAAAAATGAATATAGCATTAAAGAAGTTTCAGATTAGTTCTTAATTAATTGTGTCTTCAATTTTGTAAGAAAAAATTGAACTTTTTTTTTAGATGACCCCTGAACGTTTATTCAAGTTTGTATTTACAAAAATCATTATCTCATGAACGTTTCTAGTAAGTTTAAAATGGTTCAAAACTAGTTCAATAAAATCTGAGCGTTACTAACTGGTAAATATATTGGTTTTCTTGAGTCCAGTAAAAATCATAAAAAAAATTTTATAATATATATTTCTCTCCAATCATTTTTTCAGATAAAACAGCCTTCGGTTTTTTTGAGTTGCTTGACTTTTTTTTTTTTAGATTAACTAAATCTTTGCTATAACCCTATAACTCTGATTCCTAATTTCAAATTGAAGCAAAACTAGAATAATGGAAAAAGAAAAAAAAAATTTTTGATCTTAAGAATATTTAAAATCTAATCATACGTTAAGTATAATTAGTGATTTTAGTGAATAATTATAATCAACTGAAAACTTTTTAAGTGGAGTTTTGTTGGTTAAGTGTATCCAGTAGCAAAGCATTGGTTTGTCCTAATCACAAGTCTAATATTTTGTGAGCATTACACCCTGTAAAAACTAAATTTAGTATTTGTATTTGGTTCATTGTGATTATTTTTATGACTCCTTACTTTTATAGCGGTTTGTTAGGAATTGAAACAGTCAAAAGCAGGAAAAAAAAATATAAAATAGATGATTGAGTAGAGTTAGTTGAGCAAGACAAAATAACTATATAAATAAGATGGAAGTTCTACATTTTATTAATTTTTATTTTTTTATTTTTTTTATTTAGCTATTTATCAACTCATTACAATTTTTTATATTATCATCAAGAAAAAAAGTATATAACAATGCAATTCACATCAATTACCCTTGCTCTTACTGCTTTATTATCTGCTAATTCAGCTTTGGCATCTATCGACAACAATGGAAACTTTTTTAACTGTAAAACGGCATATATAGCTCAAAGTACTCCTCGTCCTCCCTATTGCCATAAAGGCGAGGGCATTTTAACTAAAGTCTATCCTGCCACACACTTAAAAGAAACGCGCAAAACAAATGGTGTCACAGTGAAAGGCGACAACTATGGGCAGTGCACTGTTGTCATCTATCCAGAAACCAGCTACCCAGCTGCCACTGCTACAATTACTCCTTGTGCTAAACCAAAGGTAGCCGCACTTAAAATGGGATCTCCACCAAACCGTGTTACTAAGACAGTAGAGGCTACTAGACCTTTGAAAACTACTTGTGTCACAAAAGGTGCCAGACGTCTTCAAATTCTTCCCGCTGTTGAGGTCAAACCTAAAACTGTGACAGGGAAAGACAATACTGTCACTGTTCACAAAGGCAAGTTCTTTGCCCGTGCTACAACTATTTTACCATACTGCAAATAAATTTGAAGCTGTGCGCCTATTTTCATGATTTTTTTTTTTTTCAAATTATTTATTTGTCAATTTCTGTTACATGCCTTTTGATACTCAATATTCACTCGTTTTTTTTCTTTTTTTGTATCTACCAAATATAAATTCTTTTAAATAAATTTTGTTTTCTAGAAACTTTCCTAAATTATTGTACGCTCAATATGATATCAAAAAAATAGAAAAATTTTTAATAAAACTTTATTGAAAAAAATTTGACATAAGCAAAAAGTTGCAAAAATGTCATAATTACCATTGTAATGGATAAAATGGCACAAACCGTGAATTGTTAGAAAACTTTTTATCAGTTTACCTTTTCTAAAATAATAACAAAAATAACAAAAGTTCTATTCTTTCATTGGTAAATACATTTATTCCAAACTTATGTTTTTTGGTTGTTATTACATAGATGTTTCTACCGATCTTTAGAAATTATGTATGTATTTATTTTTAATCTAATTATTTCATTATTTTATTGATATTGAATATGAATGATTACATGAAAAAATTGTTGGACTCGGAGATTAGTTCCAATTCGTTTGCTCATTAAAACATTTTTATCACCTAGCTTTGTCAACCAAAGCTGTTTTTCAGTCAACTTTTGCTAAAACTAACTCCTCTGCTGCTTTGTGGTCTTTGGAGTACTCCGATGTATGCTTTTTTCTCAGTTGATTGGCTTTATGTAAAGATCTGCTTGTGGCTTTGGCAGTGAGATACATTATAATGTTGACAAAAAGTGAAATGATTGTGGTAACAATATTGAATGGTAGTAAAATTATAGAGCTTATGACTATTAGCATCATTGAATGAATCATTTGCAATTGTTGATTGTAAACAAAAAAAAACTTTGAAGCAGTTTCTTAAACAAAGTTTATGGTTAACAAAGATAAAACTTTCTATAAAAGAAAAAAACAAATGAGAAAAAAAATAAGAAACAAAAAAATAACACTAGGTTTTTGTGGAGTTCTGTTTTATTTTTTATTTTAATTGTTTGAAGTTATTGTCTTGTTTTAAACCTAGTCAGTTGGCAGTGTCACGATCAGGATTTGGTCTACACTACTGCTGTAAAACACAGCATTGTTATTTCTTTAGCCCCCCTAAATTGCCCCTGTACTTAGCTAACTCATATTCTGGTACAATGATTCTTTTCTTGTTTAATCTTTCAAGCCAAAATTCATGTATATCTTGTTTTTTGTTTTATTTTTTGTTTTCATTTTGAAATCTCACGTAAACTCATATCATTAAGTAGGTTATTACAGGTATTTCAGATATTCATCTATAAGAAACTATTTTTTTCTAAATATTTTATCATTTTTCTAGATTTTAACTTCAATTATGAGTTTATTATAATTGTATTTTTGTATAGTGTATAGAAAAGCAAGGGTGTGTAAATTGTAGTCTATGAAAATAAATGGTAATTTAGTTCATGGTTAGATTGACGAAGTCACATGCTTAAGCCGCACTTATTTGTAACTGTTTTTTTTTTTTTTTTTTTTTTT
>CBXB010000066.1:11461-29018 GCA_000817185.1 Magnusiomyces clavatus CNRMA 12.647
AAAAAAAAAAAAAAAAAAAAAAAAAAATTATATTTAAAAGAATTAGTCTGTAAAACGATTTTATGTAAAGAAAAAATAAAAATAAAAATAAAAAAACGTGGCTAGTACAGGATATGGTTATACTTCCTCCAACGGTAACTTTTTATGTGGCTTTGCAGTTCGGTAATTTCGGTGAAGCCCAGGAAAAAAAATGTACCCTACCGGTTTTTGTTTATACATGATTTTTTAACATTTTTTAAAAAATTTTTGTTTTTGCTCTTGCCAGCTAACAGCAGGATGTAACGAGTTGATGTTGTTGTTTTTTGTATGAAAAAAAGGGGGGGCTTTCAATATCCAGAATATTCCAAACACATGATTTGCTTGAAATTTTTTATCATACTCCATATGATTTTTTCAATTATTTTTGAATCAAATCCTCAGGTATAAAAGACTCTCAAATCCTCAAACTTGGATTTTTTGGAATCATCATCAATTACAATTCAAACAAGTTCTAATATCTAATCAAAGCAAAGCGATTAACAAGTCAAGCACAAATCTCAAGCAAACATTTATCACAAAATCAACACACAATGCATTTCCACTCATCATCATTTGAACAATCTCGTTCCTCATCTGAAATGAGCCACGAGAACCACCACAGTCATTCACACAAACACTCTGCTCACTCAGGTCTTAAGAAGTCCAAGAAAGTCTTTAGTCGCATTCTTAAGCACCTGGCCCCTGAAGTCTCTACTACCAATGCCTACATTATTGCAAGCAGAGCACACTAAATCACTTTACAAACTTTCAAATCTATGAAATCAATCCAATACTTGGATTACAAAAACAAATTACCACAAAAGATAATGACCTCCACACCACTTAATGTTTAATGTTTAATTTATTTATTGTTGTTATTTATTTTTAATGTAATTCCTATATAATTTGCTTTTGTTTTCAGCTTAATAAAAGTCTTGAATTATTTTTTAAAAATTATTTCTGTATTTTAATTGTACATTTTAAAAAAAGCTGTCTAAGTTTTTTTTTCATACGGCTGCAAAAAGGGGGGATAGTTTGATCAATTCATTCAAGCAATACCTTTATAATTGACTGTATTATTTTTGTGTATCTTTGATATACTTGTTGTACTAGAGTAAATTTTAAATTCTAAAAAAAGATTTTAGATCCTTTAAACTGTAACCGTTTTGACTTTATAACCCCCTAAAAAGTAATTATTTACTGCTTCGGTTTTCCAAACTTTATTAACATCAGCCGTGCATTGTTGTACCACTTTCTATTCTGTAGTTTTTATATCAGCTTGATTTTATAATATTAAATTAGATAACTGGATGTCTTCAAAGTTTTTTATTACCATTTAAAAACTTTGATTCGTATGTTCCTAATAAAAGTACAAATAAAACTTTAATTGTTATTGTGTGAATAAATTAACCGCCATAAAACCCCCTAAATAAGATAGTTTAAAATTTTAAAAGAAAATTTACACATAATAAGCGCTGCCAAAAGATCAAAAGACCTAAAAATCTTGAGAAAAAAATTTTATTTTTTCATTTGCGGTCAAATTTCCATAAACAGTCATTTGTAAAAAGTTGTGGAAATATTTGTTTTTCCCCATAATTGTATTGGAATATGGAAAAAAATACGATTGGTTACCTACTCTGCCAAATTATCCTAGTGGCTTTATTTTGCTCCCAAATCTAGTTCTTTGTAAACAAAATGTTCGGCAATTTCGGTGAATTCCTTATGACACTAGGCAGAAAGATTTTTTTCATCATCTCACGAGCGATTTGCAAATTAATCAGTTAACTGAAGGTTTCAACGATCTTTTTATTACATTTTCAAAATTTACAAGCACAAGAAAATTTTTAACATCTAAATAAATGACTCTTTATGGCAAAAATTTTCAAAAGATTGAGTATAAAATGAAGTTCAAATCTTTTGTTTTATATATTTTTATTTTTTTTATTTTGAATATATTATCTTCATTAATAACATCTCAATTCAATCTTAAGCATCTTTAAATCAATTCCAAAAAAGACTTCTTCAATTCTTTATAAAGCATAAACTTTAACCGTTTCACTATAATAAAAAAAACAAATTAAAAATGTACGCCAACATCTCTGCTTTTGACCAAAACTACCTTGTCCCAGCCTTGGAGTCACAAACCTCGTCGGTTTCCTCTTCAAGCTCCTCTTTTGCTTCTTCTTCTTCATCTGCTTTGAAGAAGTCCAAGAAGATTTTCAACTCCATTCTTAAGACTTTGGCTCCTGAAGTTTCAGACACTAATGGATACATTATTACTTGCAGACCTCACTAAAAGACCCAGTTTTGTTTGTTTCAAAACTAAAAGTTCAATGAGAAAGTGAAAGTCACTTTTATATCGACTCCCTATTTAATGACCTGTTTTTGCCTTCATTCCAGTTTTTTTAATCACCCAAAAGTTTTGTTTGTTTCTATTTAATTTATTTAATTTATTTAATAATATTTATCAATTGTCCTCATATACTCTGTTTTTTTCAATTTATATATATATGTATTTCTAATGTATCAATTAAATTTTTTTGAGTTATTCTCAAACCATTAACATTGAATTTGTTCATATCAATTTATTTCTCTGAATTCTGTAAAAATTTATCATAAAAGGCTTTGAGCTTTATTCAGTTACAAGTATTTCAAGTTGCCAAAAATAGTTTGTTTATTATAAATGATACCAAATATTGATAAAGGTCATAATTATACAATTTTATTTTGTTATGATTTTCTATTCTTGTAATTTTGTGTTCTTATATTTAGTAAGTTCTATTGATGGAGTTAAAAAACAATCGCAGTATAAGCCTTTAATATTCAAGGTTGCACTCATAAAAGTTATCTCTGAAGAAGAAAAAAACATAGCCCAACAGGTATAAGCAATGTTTTACATTGTTTTTTTTAACTAGTTTGTAAAAAATCACACATATTTTGAAAAATAAAGCTGAAAATTTTTTTATTTGAAATATATAAAAAAATTTTTTAGCTAGATTGAAAAAAGAATAGTTAAATCATGTCTAAATTTTAAATAAATAAAATACTCTATTTTCTTTAAGTAATTACCCTTGTAGGACTGACCATGTGGATTTTTTTTTCTTTTTATATCAAATATTTTAAGCAGAAACAGTTATCAGTTTTTAACATACTCTATTTACTATCAAAATCAAGTGAGAAGCAGACATTTTTTTTATATTATCAAAAAAAAAAAAAAAAAAAAAAAAAAAAAAAAAAATTGAAAACTATTCAAGCAGTAGAAATTGGAGCTTTTTTTACTTAGCACTATTTAACAAAGTAACTTATAGTTTAATCAATAAATTGCTTAGAAAACCGTTATTGAAAAAACAATAATGGTATATAGTTTAGTTGTTATTTTGTCAGTTCTTAGAAACTATTTCGTTTTATCTAACATCAAGCAAATTTCAAATCATTAATCTGGTTGCCATTTTAAGGCTGACAATTTTTGCATATATGAGATTTATGTTTCTCTTCTATCGTTTTCTATGATTGCTGATTTGGAAAATTGAAAATAAATGAAAAATAAATAAACAAAGGCTTATTAGTCTAATAAAATAAAGTATAAAAATATATAACAAAAAAAAACAATGAATCATATGGAGACTTTCAAAAAACCAAAAACCCACTTTCATTAGAAAATATTTCTGAAGAACAGCTTAGAGTAAAAATACCACTCGAATTGTTTTTTGTTATTTGCTTCCCTTGTTTGAATCAGTACAGTTTAGAACTTTGAAGTCAAAACATTTTTTGGCTGAATAAAAATAGTGTTTTTGAGTAACTAAAATATAAAAATCAAAACATGCCTTTTTTCTATGTTTTGTTTTGATTCTCACGAAAACCTACTTTAAATAATTTCAAGCTTACAAAACAATCTAGCATCAGAAAAAAGTTTGAAATAAATATTTTTGTTGTCTTTACTACATTTTGATACAAACTCAATAAAAGACTCAGGCTTTTGATTAACAAACTAATCTTACAGAAAGGTTTTGCTTTAAATTTTTCCAGAAACTCTTCACAAAGTACAATGAGAAGTTTACTTTTATTTTTAACAAAAAACGGTTTTTTGTTTCTAGATTAATATTATATTAGTCTTACGCTAGAGCTGAAAAAGCCCTTTGTTGAAATTTTTTTATGATTAATTATTGTAAAGATATTAATTACAGCTCTAAAATCAAGTTAAAGACATGAAAGAGAACAAAAACAAATTTATTGGTGTTATTTGATAAAAGCAAATTGAAATTTTATATTTTGAGTTTGCTAGAGATATTATATAATACAATTACTTATAGTAAACTCATCACTTTCTGATTACAATGAAAGGAAAGTTATCTTTAAATTACTTTTAATTTTATGGTAATGATTAAAAAATGTTCATTGTACTTATAATTTTTTATTTCTTTATTGAAAGAAAGAGAAAAAGTTATATAAACCTTTGAACTTCTACAAAATATCAACCTTGTGTTTGTTTTTGTTTTTTTGTTTTGCAATATCCACTTGTTTTTTCTTGCATAGATAATTTTGTTTCCGTTTTCTATCCTTTTTTTCAGATATTAACCATTTCAAATTTAACAAAATACCTTCGATCGATATGTCATTTTACGACGTTAGTACTCTGAACGAATATAACAACAAATGCAAACGTGCAAGCCTTGCATCAGACATTGCATTTTCTATCAAAGCTTTATCCTACCCTATTGATATAGAAGATAGTAATTTTGATGAGAAACAAACTCTTTACAGTAATAACGACTTTGTAGGTGAGTCCCAAAGATCTTCATGGTACAGCAGCAGAACAGTCAGCATAGATAGTGCGGCTGAGATGAAACACAACCAGCTCTCATGCTCTCACAAGAAGGTCATTAGAGATTACAAAAAAAAACAAGCCAAGTTAGCTTTGACAAAATTTGGAGAAAAGGTTGAACGAGGGTTTACGAAAACATTCAAACTTCTAACGCCAGAAGTAGAATCACCTCTTAATATCAGTGCAAGAAAACATATGAGAAAACAATCAGATTATTTGCGATTTTGTGATAGCTGGTCTCCTGTTGGAGGTTACAAGTTTCCTTAACAAGTGAAATATACTTTACATATAAAAAAATAGTTTTTAAAGTATTTGATTGAAACTTTTTATACAGTTTTCAGTACTATATAAGTACTTTTTTTCTCGTTAAATAATTCAATATATATTTCCTCTATTCATCTAATCTCGGTTTTCATTTTTTTACCAAAAACCAATAATTGAAAAGACAGTAAAAAAAATTGATACACACAGTAGCCTTGCTTCAATCGTTTACATAGATAAAGTAAGAGACTAGAAATAACGGATATATATAATATTCAATTAATTTTTTTAAATGTTTACAGAAGAAACAAAAAATGTCTAGAATCAAAACTTTTGCTTACGTTAAAATCTCAACTCCAATTTGTTCTGGAATTTGAAGCAAATCATTATAAGCAACATGATAATTACCAAATAAAAAAATGGTAACCGTAGTAAAAGAAGTGTTTTTTAAGCTTCAAATTTAATTGAAAAAATCCAAAAAAATATATATATATATATGTGTGATGAGTCATACTTGAGGCTTTATTACGTAAAAGAAATTAAAATATCAGGTGTAATTTTTTTTTATTCATCTTTTATTCATCTTGAGAATATTTAAAGTCTCTTTATTCCCTGGTATTAATACTTTTCATCTTTTTTTTCCTAGCTTGTTCATTTTTAATACGCCTGGTCACCTTTAGAATTAACGTTATTTCTTGTTTTTCTTTTTTTTTGTGTTTCTCAACTCCTTCAACCACGCATACACAAACCTATTTAAAGTTATTATCATGATTGTCAAATCTCCCCCATTTTCATCTGTCGGAATAATTGGTGGCGGCCCTAGTGGAGTTGCTGCTATTAAGGCATTGCTTGGAGAATCAAGCTTCTCCAAAATCAAAGCTTTTGAGCAACAAAGTTCTGCTGGCGGTGTATGGTAAGTTTTATCAGCTCATAATTGCTCTTATATTCTTCATGCTTATCAAGTAACTTTTAATCAATTTAGGAACTATAACACAGAACCGACAAATACACCGTTGATCCCTTCTACAAATGCGTATCTTAAGGAACCTACACAATTCAACAAGCAAATCAAAAAGCCTTACTATATTAGTCCAATGTATAAATACCTTGAAACCAACATTCCTAAAACTTTGATGAAATACAACAACTTTGACTTTGATAAAGACCTTCCAACTTTCCCACCAAGAGAAGCTGTTTTGAGCTACGTCCAAAACTACACTAAACCGATTGAAGATTACATTCGTTTCAATGCCGAAGTCCAATCGGTTTCAAAGCAAGAATCTGGCAAATGGGCTATTGAATATCGAGATTACACTGAAAATTTCCCTAACGGATCGGTATATAAAGAAGAGTTTGACGCCATCATACTAGCAACCGGTCACTACAGTCTCCCATATATCCCCAATGTTGAAGGAATCAAAGAATGGTCGGAAAAATATCCAGGCACTATCCAGCATTCCAAATACTATAATGATCCAGTTGAAACTTTTCAAGGTAAAAACGTTTTAATTGTTGGCAACTCTGCTTCTGGGCTCGATATTTCGATCCAAGCAGCTGGTCACGCCAAGAAAGTTTATAGATCAATCATTGCTGCTTCAGAAATGCCGTATGCTCATGACCCAAGAATCCAAGATGTTCCTGTAATAGAAAAATTTGATGCTGATTCCAAAACCATAGTATTAAAAGAGCCTAAAGAGGGTGAAGGATTTGACATGACAAATACTCCCAAGATTCTCAAAGACATTGATATCATTATTTACTGTACAGGTTATCTCTACAATTTTCCTTTTATGAAAACCTACATGGATAAATCAGATCCAAACTCTATTATTTCTCCCTCTGGAAAGCGAATCAACCGAATATACAAGCAAATATTTTATATTCCTGATCCTTCCGTTTCTTTCCTCAATATGACTCGTCTTACTATTCCATTCCCACTCGCTGAGATCCAAAGTGCTGTCATTGCACGTGTTTACTCGGGCAGACTCAAACTTCCTTCAACCGAAGAAATGCTGGCCTCCGAACGTGCACAAGAAATTGCTAAAAATAACGTTGAAAGTGAATTTCACAACTTGCCTTTTCCCGAAGACACAGAATATTACAAGGAACTTCAGAATTGGATTACCACAGGTGTTCATGTTAATCCAGAATCTGGATTTTTCCCAGAACCCTGGGACGAAGAAAAAGTCCAATTGCGAAAAATATCTTTTGATTTGAAAAAGAAGGTCCTTGAAGAAAGGGTTAAAAAAGCGACTCAATCAAAGCTTTGATTATTGGAGGGAGGGAAAAAAAAAAAAGGTATTAATAAATCTCTTTGCGTTATGCACTTTTACACTTGATACACGGATCTTTATTGTCTGATTGATATCCAAAATGGTGATTATTAAAACAGAAACATTAATTGTGTAGTCACATGAAATTCCATATATGACTTTAAAAAAAAAAAGATTAGAGACCGTTAAATGATTAACCGATAAAAAAATAGAATACAAAATTGATATCAAGCTAAATACATTGTTTAAACTCCGGGTTAAAATCCAAAATGTACAGGTCTCTCGTATACATATTAAGTTGATATTTAACTCCTATACAGAAAATAAACTGAGTATTCAAACTTTTGAAAAACACAGCTTGGTCAAGAAAACAGAAAAAACATAATTAGCAGAAAACACTTTAATCATAAAACTATTTTCAAAAAAGCAGTAAAAATATTTTCTTAAATTTATAGTACTTGTTATTCCCAGAAAAGTATTTTTCAAGATTAATAAAAGTAAAAAAGATTTGGACGACACCGGAATCGAACCGGGGACCTCTCGCATGCTAAGCGAATGTGATAACCAACTACACCAGACGCCCAATTGTTGAAAAACCAATTTATAATAAAAATATAAAAACAACATACAGATTCATCCATGTTAATTAATGCTTGACTCACTATCGCATAAGCTATACATACAACCTAAAAATAAAAAAAACCTAACAACATAAAAACCGAATTTGAATTGAATTTAGGTACTGTTTCTATTTCAAAACAAAAAAAGCTTTGAATTTCAATTTCATAAACATGCTTTAATGCAACGTGAGAAACGGTCTAGTCTAGTCCTCAGCATCAACTTTAATCAAATTAAATATTTTATTTATCTTATATCAAAATGTTTATTTTTTCCCCCCGACTATACAATTGAGCATAATACACAGTTTTTCTATCAAAATTTAGGTTTTATTCATGCTAAAAATACTTTTAAAACTTTTTTTGGAATTGTTCTCTATACTTCAAACCAAAAATTTCACATTGAAACCAAAAAACAATTATTTCAGATTCAAGTAAACTATTAGAAAAAAAATAAATAAATAATAGAAATAAATATTTTTTTTTTTTTTTATAAATAATATATTTCAACAGTTTAAACAAGTCTACAATTCACTCTTATCCCCAGATATTCAAGATTTATTCTAAACAATTATAACACTATAATATAACCCCCTTAATGACAAAAGCTTTTTGCAAATAAATTTTTTTATTTACAGTAGCTTTCTGTAAAAAGCGTAATGTTGCTTTAATAATTATAATAAATAAAAAAAAAAACTTGGACGACACCGGAATCGAACCGGGGACCTCTCGCATGCTAAGCGAATGTGATAACCAACTACACCAGACGCCCAATAACTGAAAGATCAATTTATAATGGCAAAAAGTAAAATCATCAAGATAATTGGTTTTTAAGAAGCAATAATAATTTAGATGCTATAAAGAGAAAAAGAACAGTTTATAATGTATTTTTTATGAGAATATACTAATATTGTATATATATATTTCAAAATAGTAAATTAGGTAAATGCTATGATGTATTAAAAAGCAAAAAGAAATATTAATACTTGAAAAATAAATATTTACCAAGACTATCAAAAGATAAAGCTATAATTTTAAAGGCAATACTTATCATTAGGAATATAATGGAAAAAATAAATCACTTAAATATTTTTCTAAGCAGAAACGTGATTCTCTTTTATCTTGTCAAAGTTTTTTTCTAGTATATGATCAATTCAAAAAAGCCTTTAAAAAACCAATACTTAAGTTATATTTAAAGCAAATTCAATTTTTTTTTAAAAAAATTGTAATCCAATTTTTTCACCTTGATATATATTTTTGACTCAATCCTTTAGTTAACATTACTTTTAAAGCCCAAATAGCTCTTAACTATGCTTGAAAAAACTTAACGTTTCTTAATTTTTGACTGAAATCAACTATTAAGATAACAAAAAGGTTTATTATTATAGTCTAAGTATATTTATGGTTGGTAGTTGTTGAAGGCTTTTATTTCTGCTAAAAAGTAAACCCAAGAACAATTTTGAAAGTATTAATATTTTTTAAAAGTTTTTATTATCAGACATTGGATTGACATTCAGGCTTTATAATTTGTTTTCTTAAGTACAACAAAGAATGGTGTTGTGGCGCAATGGTGAGCGCATTGGATTTCGGTTCCAAAGGTTGCAGGTTCGAGTCCTGTCAACATCGCACTAAACTTTTTAGTACAACTTTTGTTCACAAAGCAGGGTAATAAACAAAATTGTCTTACTTTCCCTCAAAGTTTCTGTATGGGAGATTACTTATATTCCCTGCTTTTTCTCATACTAGTTTTAAAACTTTATTTGTTCAATCCAACATGTCTAAGCATAGGCAGCAGTTAGTGTAGTAGTTGTAATAACAGCAGCAACAATATTTGACCAAAACCCCCATAATAAATAATACCAACAGCACACGCAGCTACAATCCACCATAACTTAGTGATGCAGCATCACCACTTTTTTTTTTTTTCCTTCCCTTTTTTGTTTTCATAACTAATATTTTTAAAAAATAGCAAAACAACCATTCAGCATCACGATCAACTTCAGCATTTTTATAAAAAAGCAGCAGTAGTGATCTAATTCTATAATTGCATCATTGTTTTATTTGGTTTAACAGTTAACTTCGGAAATATTTTTTTTTTTTGTTTTCTTTTGATATATACAATAAGAGAGAGAGAAATAAAGGTCATATAATCAAAAAAAAAGTTCATTTTATTATTACATTGTCTATAATATTAAGCCAACACGGATAAAAAACAAATAATCAATTAGAAAATAACGAGCAATAATTATAAAAAAGATGTCAGCACCTTCAGCTCAATCATACAAAAACAGACAATTGCTTGCTGTTATTGGGGACGAAGACTCGGTCACCGGTCTACTCCTTTCAGGCATTGGTCACATTTCAGAGGGCGACGGCGGCGAGAAGCTAAAAAACTTTTACGTTGTTGATGCTAAAACAAGTCCTCAAGAAATTGAAAAGTATTTTGATGAATTCACTAATGAGCGAAAAGATATTGCAATTCTATTAATCAATCAACATGTAAGTTTTATTTTTATTTATTAGCAGACTATTGCAAAATACAAAAATTACTAACATACAAATAAATATAAATAGATTGCTGATAAAATTAGATATCGTGTAGACACTTATACACAAGCGTTTCCAGCAATTTTAGAAATTCCATCAAAGGATCATCCTTACGACCCTGAAAAGGATTCAGTCTTGAGAAGAGTTAGACGTCTCTTTGGCGAATAAATGCATTATTGTTTTCAATCCAGTATTATTTTTTTTTTTCTCATCAAAACTTAGTTAAGAAAATAAACTTATATATACATACATATACTTATATCATATCAAACATTGACTAAATAATTATTTGATCACTATTAATTTATATTCACAAAATAATTAAATACTTTTGCAAAATTTGTATAATAATACATTGAAATTGGAACATTAGCACAAAGAAAGTGCGCTTTCTAAAACAAACAACAGCAATTGATATATGTATATACATATACAAGTATAAAAAAAGGGAAAATAAAACACTATCTAACAGAATATTACTTTAGCAAATCTTTAATCTATTTTCTTCCTTTGCCTTTGCCTTTACCTTTGCCTTTGTTTTTCGATTTTGAAGAAGAGTTTTTGGAGTTATTTGGTCCAGAAGCAGGATTAGAATCTTCTGGCTTTTTTTCTTCTTCTTCTTCTACTTCTTCAACTATTTCAGCATTGTCTTCATCGTCTTCTGTTGATTCTGATTTGGCTTTCTCTTCTTCTGTTTTAGTAGGAGCAGGTGTTGGGTCCGGTTTTGATTCTTCAATAGGAGTCTCTTTTAAATCAATTTCCTCCAATTGCTCTTTGGCAGTGGGCTCTTCTAATGGTACAGGGGATTCTTTCTCTTCAGATTTCTCTTCTTGGTTTTCTTCAGCTGGTTCAGATACTTCAATTTGAGGAATAGGGACTTCTTTAGATGAAGCAACTGGCTCCTCTTCAGCGGTGACCTTTTCTGGTTCTTCTATAGTCTTTTGTTCCTCAGTTTTGGGTTCTTCTATCTTTTTGTCTTCAATTTTGGGAGGTTCTTCCTTTGATTCTTCAGTTTTAGATTTGTCTAACTTTGGTTCCTCAGCTTTTGATTGTTCTACAGGTTCAGCTGATTCGACTGACTCTTCTTTTTCAGTTAATGGTTTTACTGCCTTCTTTACTGGTTCATTATGAAGATCGACCTCTTCCATTTTGTCTTCATCCACTTTAGGTGGTTTGTTATTGAGTTCAACTTCTACCATACCATCTTCAGCCGGCTTTTCTTGTTCAGTCTCTTCCGATTCTTCGATGACTGGCTCTGTTGGATGAGCGGGAGTGGTTGGAGTGGGTAGGGGTGAATCTTGGATTTCAGAGACTGCGCGTTGGTGTTTGGGTACATGGATGGTTGTAGGAGCATTGTCCTTTGCAGAATCGCTACCTGCGTTGCTAGCGCTGGAGATTGCCGAGGTAGCTGAGTTTTGGACTTGGTTTCCGCCGGGGGACAAATTACCTGGGGTTTCTGTTGATAACTGAGTAGCATACGATGAAGCTCTAGGACGGTTTACAGGAGGTCGTAGCTTTGGATCAGCGTTCAAGTAGTACGCTCTCACACCGACTAGCCTTCTTTCAGCTTCGCATGCTTTAATCCATTCAGGACGAACAACTGGTATATTTAAATCTTGAGCACGCTTCCAATGAGGACCCTCGCCGACAGTACAGATGAAATGGGTAGTATCAAGCTTGACGGAATCTTGCAGAGGTTTGGCACCAATCTTCTTTACAGTTTCTTCCAAGTCAGCGCGATCAATTTCAGTTCCTTCCAAATTGCCTACGCAGATAGTGATACCGCTCAAGTCAGTCATCTTGTGGGTCTTGACTGTGATTTCATCTGATTTGAAGGTACCGCCTGTTGTTGCCAAAACTAAGTAGAAGGAATAAGAGGTATCAATTGACAGGCCGGACAGCTTGGTTGCTGTTCGCTTTAAGGGAGTTGGAATGACGCCAAATCTAGCACCATTCTTGTACAGAGTGAGAGAGATAATTTCCGAGGTGGCTGTATCGATAGGGTCCCACTCCAAAACGACGCTTGTTTGGGTAACATTTTTGACTTTGAGCTGAGGTTTTTTTGGGGTATGTGTGCCAAAGGCTTCTAGAATTTGGTCTTGAATCTGTTGAAAAACCTGTTGGTCCTTTTTTTCAAGCTCAAGGTCGCGTTCACAAGAGATTTTGACAATAGATCCAGCCTCTACATCATTTGGTAATAATACTGTAGGGAATTCTATCAAGTGGTGTTCTTTAGTAAGAAGAAGCGCAATGGAGGCATCCAATTTGCCCACCGTCAGTGAAACTTCAACCATTTATGAATTTGATGTAAAGTTTTATTCAATAATGAAAAAAAAAAAATTAAAACAAAAAAATCAAAAATAAATAGGGTCTAACTAAATATGATTGATTTTTTTAGATTTATAATGTTTAACCAATCAACAAGCAATTGTTTTTTTTAATCAAGGAGGTGAAAAATATTAATAGAGAATGAGTTACAAGATTAATTCACAAACACGACTACAATCCAATTGAAGTTGAAAATATAGGATTGAGAAAAGATTGAATAAAACTAGAACAATTCAAATTAGTATGTATCTGTATCGAGTGACTAAATGTGGCAGTGAAAACTTGAAGCTAAATTTGGATACAAGAAGAAAAGAAAGAGAGTGAAACGAATCGCTGAAATTTGACTGTGGCCACGTAGTGAAAAATTCAGGCAGTAAGGAGGATGGCAGCCTGGTTTTCATGTTCACCCTAAGTAGTTACAACATGTGTTACATGGGCTAGGGTAGGTTTTCTGTAACAAAGTTGTATTGTTGTAACGATACATCAATCATAAAACCTGTTTTTAAAGTGTTTGCTTAAATCAAAACATCTCAAATGATATGGTAATAGGAATATAATGTAATTTTTTTTAGAATGAATTTTTTTATAAAGAATGCTTGCTTTTTTTCTGTTAGAAATGAAGTTTTTCTTTCTTCCAACTAAACTATTATTCACTTCTTTTACCCACTTTTTAAATATTTCGTCCTTATCTTGGTATAAGTCAGGTACAAGGTTTTGCGATATATTAGTCTTCCGGAAACATTTACATCCATTCAGTAGCTGTAATTGCAATTATTTTTTTCTCTTTCTCTTTCTTTTAGAATAAAATAAAAAATCAATCTTTTCAAACCGATAAATAACTACTTTTGAAAAAAAAAAAAAGGAATAACCATGTCGTCATTGACTACCCGCTCCGCAGAATCCAAATTTTCTACTACTAGTAATATCAACAAATCTCATTTAAAAAGAGATTCTGCAAACCAAAATAATGATTCAGCAGCTGCAAAAAATCATTTTGAGCAGATTCTTACTCTAAACTACACACATGGATGTAATAAGAATACTAGCAAGTTCAGAATTGTTGTTTTATTTTTCCCAGAAGGTTGTTCTAGCCAGGTATGGAAGACACTTAAATTTGCATTTGACAAGTATCTAGAGTCTACAGAAAACAATAGCAACAACAAAACTGATGGAACCAATTCCTGGGAGTACTTGATGTCTCCCAATGCTGATTACAAACTTAAGGGGTTTGAACTGTTTAAACCCAGATACTTGTCCCACGCTACACTGAAGCCAAGCACTAAAGACAATCAAAGCAATAGCGTCATGGGATCGCTGCTAATGTTAAGAAACAGCAATCTATTGGAAATTGCAGACAGCATATTGGATGAGGGCAAGACTCTGAGCCGTGTTCCAGTAGAGGTAGCCTTGTTGAGCCATCCTAGCCAAGATTCAAGAAATTCAGCAGCGGAAATCACTTCTTTCCTGGTGGACACGTATATCTGGAACGGTAACTCTCTTATAGGAGAATATGAGCACATGTAAAATGGCTAATAATTATCGTCAAAGACAAAAATACGATATTAGAAGAAAAACCAGAATACATACAAAGTAAAGTTAAAAAAAAAAATAAATAAATAAAAAGCTTATATCACAAAGTTTATAGTTTTTCTCTATATTTTTCATTCATGCCCGTTGCAATAAAAATATATATTTTATAAACAATAAACTATTTGAAAGTTGTTGATATTATTTATTTAGTACTATTCCAAATCTTAATCAATCAAGTTTAGACCAATGTACGGCTGACACACCGCTTAGTAAGCTCTGACCAAAGTTCTCAATATTTTTTTCCTTACCTATGACTTTTTTTTTTTTTTTTCATCAAAACCTCATTCAACATTAGATAATAGAATACAATATTTATTTTCAATATTATTTCAATTCAAATTTTTTTTACAACAAAACTTTGATTCAAATATCATTTAGTTTATAGCAAAAAGTTTTGGGGGGGTAACACTGCCGATAAAAATAACGACAACAACAGCAACAGTAACAACAGCATAAACAACATACTTTATATAAAATGTCCCAAGAAGCGACAATCACATCTTCAGCTATAGTAGCGCCAGTAGCAGGTGTCGCCCCATTATTACCATTAGAACTGGTAGACAAGTGTATAGGAAGCAGAATCTGGATCATTCTAAGGAACAATAAAGGTGTGTATATACACAATGAGGATATTTGTTATAAACTAAAAATACGCGTAATCTATCGAGGAGATTAAAACAACAACTAACAATAACGTTTGATCTTATTTACAAAAAAAAAAAAAATTATAGAATTTAAGGGAACTCTTATTGGATTTGATGATTATGTTAATATGGTACTTGAAGATGTCACAGAATTGTAAGTTTTATTTTGTTTCTTTCTATTTTTTTTTTATTTTTTATTTTAAATCATTTTATGCTAACTATTGTTTATTATTATAGTGATGAAAATGGAGAAGTTGACAAAATACCAAAAATGTTGTTAAATGGAAACAATGTTCAATTAATTGTTCCTGAAAACCAAGAAGATTGAAAAATAAAATAAAAAACAAAAGAAATAAAAAAACTATAGGATTACAATAAAATATATATATATATATATACATATCAGGTTAAAGAATCATCTTGAATTTGTTCAACAGTCTTTTTAAATGGAGTCAAATCCATACCACTAAACTCCCACAATATCAACATGAAAAAACTACGGAAAGGCTCAAAATGTTTACCAACTAGTTGCATATCTTGAAGTGTAGGCACTGTCCAGCTTCCACCTCCATTTTTGCTAGACATTTTGATTACTTTGCCAGAGTTTACAACTTTGGGGAGGTTCTTTTTGTCCCTTGGTAAAAAGTCATTTGTAGAAGAAGACCCGTTTTGTAAAGATAGAGAAGTCATTTTCAACTGTTGCCATTTCTGAGGTCGTAGTTTTCTATATCTATCAAACCCTCGTTGTACTCCCAAGTCGCCAACTGAAAAAATGTCAAACTTTTTTAGACCAAATAACAAAAACATTTCTACACTCCAGGGACCCAGCCCCCTGACGTTTAGTAAAGCTTCAAAGATTTCGGGGTCCTTGCCAGTTTCAAAAAGTGAAAATGTTAGTTTACGAGGTCCAGTAG
The DNA here is from genome assembly GCA_000817185.1 of Magnusiomyces clavatus CNRMA 12.647. Lineage (NCBI taxonomy): Eukaryota > Fungi > Ascomycota > Dipodascomycetes > Dipodascales > Dipodascaceae > Magnusiomyces > Magnusiomyces clavatus. The sequence goes on from CBXB010000066.1 coordinate 27,476, forward strand.
ATTCAGTAATTCCTTCTTCTTCTAAAGTTTCTTCTATTTGAAAGGCTTCAGCAAGACCTTTAAAGTATTCAGCTTTGCGCTGCGAAAGACCAGCTGTTCGCAGAGTATCTATATGGGTATTGGCGACAGTCGTAAATGAAGGGTATGACAACTGTGAATCTATAGAATCCCAAAAGGTTTTTAGGTATTCTGGAGTAAAGAGTTTGGTGTTGATAAAAGGGCTTCTAATAACTGGAGGAGGGGTATCTGTTTGCTTGGTATTGTTTATTTTAGAAACACGTTTTGGTGAAGGTGTTTTTGGTCTCTTATCTTGACTGTTTTCAGTGTCCGCAGACTTTGCAATCATTTCGTTATACTGAATCTTTAATGAATGAGTTTCAGGTGTAAACAGTAGTTTGACTTTGCGAATGATGCTTCGAGCAGATGGCCCAGAAACCTGCTGGGCAATGATGCCTCTTGAAAGCTCTTCGAAATGTTCTTGTAGTCGTGCAAGCTGAGGACTGTTTTCAAAGTCCTTTGACTTTGGTTCATTGTCTGCACTAGTGTTTGGGTTTTTCCTCGGCGACAAGAGAAACGGTCTAAATAGTTTCTCATTCCAGCGGTCGCCCAGAAGTGTAGGCAGCTGTGGATCAATTTTGAGAATGTGATGAAGGGCTTCTCTTGATCCTGGGACAAGCTTTGAAAAGTCAATTTTGGAAAGATGATGATTTATGTGATCATCAGACTCACCATCTAGATGTTCCGAGTCTATTAAAGGCTCTATTGTTATTGAATCTGTTTCTGGTTCATTTAGTGACTCTGATACTAATTCAGACTTTGTTTGCTTCTTACGATTCTTGGCTGGATTTGAAGAGTCTTGGAAATTGTCGGACGTGCGTTTCTGTTTCGTAGCAGGCATAGGGTCTTTCTGTTTCAACAAGTTGGTTTCTTTAGAAATATTATTATTTCTGAGACTAATTCTAGAAGATCTACGTAACATTTTTATCTTTTTCCTCCCCCTACTTCTTCTGTTATATTGTAAGAGTTATAAATAGCAACAGTAAAGACTTAGTGGCGACTATACATGTATGTATTATTTAGCATAAATGGTTGACTAAATATTACTGTGAAAGAATATAAATGATGTAGAGAGGGAGAGGGGTGTGTGGGTTATTTTAATAATTAAAATTTCTTGTTGCCTTTTATTCCTATTTTGGGCTACCTCTATTTTTTTTTTTTTTTTTTTTTTTTTTTTTTTTTTTTTTTTGCACCTTCTTTTTTTCCTTTACTTTTTTTTTATGGCTTCAGTGGCAATATCTTAAACATTTGTCAGATTTCTCAACTTTAACTCAATTCTCAAAATATATACAAGATAAACAATTTTATTATTATTTGTAATCACAGTTTATTAATTCTTATTATTATTCTATCAATAATCATTATTTGAATCATATATAGAATATTCTGTTAATTTCTATCAAATAATTTATATAAATATTGCAAAAAAAACTTTCTGACCCATTACTATCTTCAACTTTAGATATTCCAAAAAAAAAAAAAAAAA
>CBXB010000067.1:9141-22446 GCA_000817185.1 Magnusiomyces clavatus CNRMA 12.647
AAAAAAAAAAAAAAAAAAAAAAAGTTGACAAACTGGACTTTTTAAACTCGTGGAGTGAGAGCAGATTTTCGTTTCATTGGAGGAACACTTTTGTGTAATGTAATTGTAATGTAAACAAAACTGAAAAGAGACTATAGCCAATCGCTTAAATCGGACCGTAAGTTTCGGTTGTTTCCCCCAATCACGGTGGGTAACACTTTCCCCTCCCTCCTCTTTCTCTCTCCCCACTAAATATTTCTTCTTTTCCTCCCCCCAACAAATCACATGAACACTTTGTTTCACCTAAATTACAACTTGATCATATGATTCTCTCTGTTTTATTACATAAAGTGTAACAATATAACCAATTTGAAATGCTATTTTATAATTCAATCTATATATTCAAAAAATAAGTCATTATTTTTTCATAACCATACGACGAATTTCATTCAAATATGACTTGTCGTTAAAATCATCGGCATCTAGTGAAAACCAGCCTCCAACTCTATGTTCCCAACGTTCTTGTACTTGCTTAAACTTGCGAATCATATCGTCAGATATATCAAACTCTTGTCCAACACAAGGTTCACCCCCTCCTGCTGTTGTTTTGTTTTTACCTCCAGCAAAGTTATGATGATTGTCATTGCTACTGCCTCCTTTACCATATTGGTGATTGCTGGTTCTCTGGCTTTCCATTGTAGACATGCTGGCCATGCTGAGATCAGTGTAATTTCGTTGTGAGGTGCCCTGTTGTTGTTGTTGTTGCTGTTGTTGAAACAAGTCTGTCGTACTACTATTATTATTTTTATTACCATAAGAAAATTGGAATTGTAAACCTCTTGGTCCCTTAATCGTTAAATCAACGTCGTCTATATTGGCAAATGGATCATCTTCATCATTCCCATTAATATTGATCCAACACATTCTAGATGGATCAAATACCATATCTCCCACCACTTTGATTTCGTTAGATGAGATAAATGCAATAAGACCTGGAGCCTTACTATTATTGTTTATTGTTTCGAATCGTTTTAAATCTTCATTATTTCCTTCCCACGTACAAGTCTTGACATTAAAATGCATGTCTTCATTATTGTACCCTTTAATTGTAGTAGAAATTGGAGGTGTCAATTGTTGAATCAATCGAGGTCTTTTACTAGATTTTTTACTAGAACTTCCTGGTGATGATTTGAAATCTTGTAATTCGCTACCTGTTGATTTCCTACTACTTTTCTTTTTCTTTGTAGTTTTTTCCATGTAGTTATCTAATAATAATGAAAAAGTTAATAACCTTGATAAGAAAAAAAAATAAAGAAAAAAGCATCAACTTACTTAATGATATATGACCTATTGTCATGTTGTTCCTATGACGCCCAACTGTTTTGCTATTAGCAACAGGCTTTACCGTAAAAGACAATTCTTGATCAACATCAACAGGAAGATCTTCCAAGTCATCTAGTTCTGTTCCATCGCCTAGAATTTTTCCTGTATGTGCTCTGGAAAATCTGGGTGTCGAAGATTTGGTTTTTGATGGTGAAGATTGGTGGGGTCTAGGTGTACTTGATTCCAAAGGGGTCCCCTCATTGAGTAACATCATGGATTGATAGTGTCTTAATGGATTTGATGTTTTTCTTGCAGATACTTGTGGACTGGGTTTACTACTTGAAGAATAACGATTCCTTGAAAATACTGCATCATCTTCTTGCTTTCTTAGTCTTTCTTCATCTAGCATAGACAACTGTTCTTGCAGTGACTTTTGTGTTCCCAACGTATAATCTGCAGAAACTGTTTTTTGAGACCTAAGCACTGGCATTGATTTTTTCAATCTTAGTCTGTCCATCTTTGACGGACTTAGTGAAGAGAAATTTCTTGATGGAATTGTACTCTCGGCAAAACGCTGTTGTTTTTTGGAAGGGGAACTGGTCAAGCATGCCTTTTTGTCAATAACAGGGTTTTTGATTTTTACATTGTCATGAAGATTGTTTTTAATTAGAAAACCATCATCGTCGTCTCCACTAATTTCAAAGCCTTTCAAAATATCCATTTCATCATCGGCATCGTCAGCTGCATCATACTCATATTCATCAGAGGCTAAAGAAAAATTACTTTTAACAGTGTCGTACTTTGAACTACCAGAAACTTTTCTGTTAGAACCCTGTTGATTTTGCTCTTCTCTCGCTGCTTCCTGCTGTCGCATTTTTAGGGCTAATTTAAAGTCAATAGGCTTGTCGGGCAAAACAACTCCATCCAGAAAATCTTCACCATCAACTTCACTTTCAGTGTTAGTCGACGTAGTGTGAGAGAATAATGAGTTTCTTCTAGTGCTATTGGTATTGTCTCCCGTTAAACTTTCTTCTTCCCAATACGACTGGTGCTGGTTAGGGGGTAACAATGATGCAGGTGCAGATGCAGGGTTGGAAAATCTAGTTATATTGGAGGTATCTATTTGGTTCAAATCGTCGTCTTCAAATCCTAATTCAAAATCTTCTTCAGGTATCAAACTGGAATTTTCAGATGTCTTTTTCGATCTTCTTCTTTGCAAATGTGTTACTGGAGATTGTTCAACTTGCTTAACTTGTGAGCCCTTGGAAAAACTGCGCGAGGGAGGTTGGAAAAATGTCCCTCTTACAATGCTACTTTCAGAAGTTGCATCATTTCCTTCATTTTGTGCAGCACGTAATGTCGCGACATCATTTGTTTTGGAGTATGTATTTTGATATGTAGGTGTCATTGAAACGTTGAAGACCGAATCGTCCATACCACCTTCCAGGTCTTCCGACCATTTCTGAAGCGACTTATTATTTTGTACCGTATTTTTGTGTCGCTTTGTCAGTGTTACTACTTTTTCGTTATTTTTGGTGATTGTTCCCATGTTGTATGATGTCTGTTTTTTGGGGCTTGGTGTTTGTAGAGCCAACTTGGACAATTTATTTGTAGTATCCCTAATTGTATGAGAGGTCATGTCGTGAGAGTTGTCGTCGTCATCATCTTCCTCACGGAATGAATTCAAATATTCGTTAGTTGATAGTCTTGAACCATTGCGAAAAGCTTGAGAATTGCTGTAAGATTTTGATTTGTGAACAGTTTGCGACTCATTAGTTATAAATCTGGGATCGTCTTGAGAGGAATTTGAGCTTGAAACAGACGACCGAAACAGTGCATCAGATTCACACTCAAAGTCATCATCCCAACTCTCAACTAATTTTGATGTTTTCGCCTTCTGTAGAAGTTGGTTAACTTCACCAGAGGACATCCTATTGATAATTCAAATATTGAAATGCTTATGATTTTTAATGAAATCTCGTTTTTTGGTAATTAACTTGGTTCTTAAATTGATTTTTTTTCTTTTTTTTAATTGTGAAAAAATGAAATTATTCTGAGAGAAAAAAATAAAATAAAAAAGGCTTGCTCGAGTCGCTTTGTTGTTTAAGCGATATATGGTGGTTTCTCAAAAAATGGCTGGTATTAAGTTTTACACTGTCAGTCAAAAGAAAAATGGAAGACACACTATGCAGTTGTATTTTTAGCTTGGCAGGTGTCAATGATCTATCTAATAAGACAATAGTATGAAAGTTTGGCGGGTTCTCATTATTAATATTCAACAATAGAGTTCAGCCTTTTTATTTTCTATTCTTTCTGAATATTTGTTTTATATTTGGAGGTTTGTTTTTTTGTTTATTATTTAATATTGTATATCTGAGAACATATATGTAAATCCAGTACTAACTTTACATTGACAAGATTTAGAACCTCGATTAGTAACTTCTATAAGCAAAATAGCTTATTTGAATCAAACTTTTCATTTTTCATTGACACAGATCAAAATCTCAAGATGTCTGACCACCAACCTAAACAGCAGAAATCCAAAAGGTTGGGAGAAGCACAAATTTCTAATACCCAATCATCCGTAGGTTTCCAAAATGAGCTCACTAATTCCCCACAAGGGACACCTCGTCTTAATACTTTTTCTGACAATCAATATTTTACAAATTCATCTGCCAATTACTCATCCTCGATACCTTCATCTATTGCAGACCCTCAGGCTCGCTTAAGCCAGTTAGTCCACGATAACAAAGCCAAAACAATCCAACTCAGGCAAATGACTGAAAGAAATAGTGAGCAAATTATTAAACTGAAAGAATTAGATCAAAAATGCCATGAGCTCACTAATAAAGTTGAAGGGTTAACTAAAATAAACAACCTCTTAACAGCCAAGCTTAAAAAACAAGAAAAATTATCAAAAAACTCATCAAGTAATAATCCCACTGAACTTGAACTGAAGCTTAAGAAATATGAACAACAAATTGCAAATCTGACTAATAATCTTACGAGTTTGAGAAGAAGTGGTCACTCAAAAGTTGAAGCACAACAAGCGCTTTCTGATCAAATTGATAGATTAACTAAAGAGTTGGACTTAAGAGAGTCTCAATTAAGAGAATGTGAATATATCATATTAGATTTGCAGACACTTGTAAAAACTCTTGAAGAGCAGCTTGAAGTTTCTCGAGAAACCAATTTGGAGTCATTCAGACTTGCATATGAAAATGGCGATTTGGAAATTCATCAGTTTGATACTGAAGAAGAAGAGCTGAAAGCTAAAGCAGCTCAACAAAGTCAAAGCAACATGTATTCGGCATTAATGGGTGATGAAGACGATGACGATGACCAATTACAAAAAAATACTCTAAATGAAGCTTCTCAACCTGCATCGTCCACTATGGATTCACATTCACAAGAGGAGATATTACAACTTTCCAAAGAGTTGGAGAAATCGCAAAGACTGGTAGAAAAATACGAAAATGACTTGAAAAAATTAAATGAATCTTTAGAAAAGGCAGTCAAAGAAAAAAAGGCTGCACAAGCCAGTTCAAAGGAAGCTTTAAATGACATGAAAAAAAAATACCAATCTATGGAAAATGAACTGAAACTTGCAAAATCAGCATCTGAAAACCTCAAAAAAATTTATGCTAGCGTTGAAAAGGTTTTTGTGTCACCTTTGCAGGGTGTCATCAAAGGTCTTGCAGAGTATGGCGTTAAAGACAGAGAGAAGTTTATGGAGCTTTCGCGAACTGTACCAAAATTTTCAGATGATAATTTTTCAGATTGGAATAAATTAAAAGAAAGAATTTCACTTACCGGAGATATATTGGCGAGGATTTATGAATTATTGCCTCGATCTACTAGAGCTATCTATAATGATAAGGAAGAATCAATTCTAAGAAACGAAGTCAATTACCTTAGAGAAAAACTGCATATGATAAACTGGGCTCTGAAAAAAGCTTTACTGGTGCGCCCCGCATCTAAGAGTGGCCATAAAAGATCCAAAGCTAGAGAAGATAAGACTGTAATTGTTCGCATAGTTGATGACCCAAAGAACCCAAGCCTTTCAAATACTAATAAAGTTATTACCATTGAAGATGTTACAAACCTCTTTTCTCCATTTAATGTTTCAAATTATATCAAAACTGTCCGTTGGATTATTTCCGATTATGTTTTCATTCGAACTACCAACTACAATTTTCAAGAACTCCTTGCAAGATCTGCACCTTATTTAAAAAGCAACCTTTCTGATAAGTTTATCATTTCCCATTTTCCTAGTTGGAGACAACTAATTATACACAATTTTCCAATATCCGAATATTTTTATCCTACCTCAAGCTCTGACAATAACAATATCAAAGATGGAACTTCTTGGGGAATGTACAAAATGTGCGAAGAGTTACAGCTGCTTTTACACAAGTGTACTGTTTCTAGAGACCAACCAAACAAAATTGCAGGAATACCTAGGTTTTTTAATCCTTGTGAATTTACTTCAAAACGCAGTCACGTCTCATTAATTGTTTCATATGACGATGAGTGGCTATTTACAACTGCATTAACTAAGGGCATATATTTGCCTGATTCAGCCAAACGTCTGGTAGTAGAACCTGTTGTTGGACCAATGAAAAATGTCATGTCTCAGGCCGGGTTTCTAGCTCTTGCAATGAATATTTCTAGATAAACTCGTGGTTGTGTACATTAAATAAATGGCTTTATTTATTTCTTGAAGATTATATTTGTTTTTTTAATATTCTTAATTATTAATAAGAGAAGCTGCCCATACAACTCAACCCTACTTTTATAGACTAGGCTTTAAACGTATAATGAATACAAAAAGTCCATATAATCTGCATATAGGCAACTTGCCCATTTCCCGTTATAACTTACGTAATACTATTGGACTAGTAATTGTAGATCACGTGAATATAAGGGATAATGTAGATAGTATATAGTATACTTAACCACCCTACATTTTATTAGAAACCAATGCTAAAATGATTAAATATAAAAACTAATCTGATTTTCATTATTTGATTGCATTTAAGCTGTTTTTTTTTTAAAAATAAAAATAAAAACTATATTTTATTCTATATTCATATTACTTTATCAAATAAAAATTGAGTTTTTTTTTTTATATTAATTGCATTATCAAACTGGTCTACTTAAGAATTGAATCTTCAGCTTCTAATACAAGATTATTTATCAATACCGTTAATAAATAATGTTTTGGCCCGCAGGAACTCCAAATGAAATCCAAATACCTCCCCTTAAAATTGACAAAAGGTTAATAGGAACTTCAGATGAGCCTGCTCATGACTCTACTCGAGATCACAAAATAATATACCTAGAAATGTCACGGCTAGGGTATGTTATGGTAATTTTAACATGGAATGCAATTTACTTATATCAGCCAAAAGTAAGTTTTATTACAACAAACAAAATCTTCAAGCTCTAACTTTTACTTATAACTTTTTTCAAGCCGTTTTGCCCGGTAATATCATACGTGAGATCGAAAAAGTCGATTGAAAATTACGGAGAGAATGAAAAGGTCCATTTACAGCCAGACTGTGAGATTATGGTGGTCACTACTACACTTGGAAATATTCTGACATACTCAATTTATCAATCTCCAACAGCTAAAGAAGTCGGAATTTTTACATATTCAGATGATTCCCCTTTATATATATATGAAGGTCAACCAATTAGAACCGCTTTTCCTGGCCCCGGTGAAGCAAATGGCGTTCGCGAGATGTTTTTACAATTTAAAATGATTGTGCGTTTGGATTCAGGAATGTCTACAGCAATCGCATTAGATGAAGATTTGATGATTTCTACTAAATCACCCCCAGCAATTCAGCTTGTAAAATGGAACAACAACAACAACACTAACGAATCTAATTCCTCTTCTAATAATGCAGCAATATCGTCATCATTTGGACATCAAACTCGTACTGTTATTCTTTCTCATTTGGATTGGATATCTAGTTATATTAAATCCCTTAAAGACAATTCTAATAAGCCTACAATAATTTATAACACTTGGAATAAACCAATGCGTCTGTTTATTTGGATCTTGTCAGACCATTCTGTGTGGACTGTCACCATCAAAGAAGAGAAGCGAAGAAATTCTGCAGGCTCTAATTCAAGATCATCTCAACTTTTTGATGGACATTGTCTTCACAAATATACAAAAAAACATTATGAAGATAAAGCCATCAAAGCTGAAGTGAATGCAAGATTTAGTATAGTAGCTGTTGGCTGTTCTTCTGGTAGACTTTATTTGTACAACATTAAAGATTACAACGGGAATGCTGTCCTGGTAAAAGTTATTGAACCTCCAGCATCGTCATCTGGTAAAATAAATACTATTACAAGTTCAACTGATGGATATGGTTGGTTTGTCGGTTACGAAGCAGGATGGGCATTTTATTCGGTTTTTGGTATGCTCAATGCTTCTTCTTTTATCAGTTCTGCAGATCAAAGACAGAAAGAGAAGTGGATGGGGGGAATTCATCAAGCAGTATGGTCATTTTCTGGAGATGCCATTTATATTTTGCCTAAAAATAGAGATTCAATATGGCTTTTAGATACGCTTCGATGGAATGCAACAGGAAATTTCATTCAAGCAAACATATCTCATCCTGTACTCTTCAAAGACTCAAAATTAATGCTTTATCGTGGTCAAGATCAATCTAGTCTTACTACCGTTGACAAAGACGCTTTATTATGGATTAATGTTCCAATACCTGCCAGTTATATTGCTGAAAATTGGCCAATCAAATATGTTTCCTCTTCTACTGATGGAAAATTTGTTGCTGTTGCTGGAGTTAGAGGTGTAACGCATTATAGCTTGAATAGTGGAAGATGGAAATTGTTTGTTGAAGAGGACATTGACAAAGAGTTTGCAGTAAGAGGAGGGATGGTATGGTATGGAAATATGCTTATTCTCGCAATCGACAATGGGATAGGCTTTGAAATTCAAATTTACTCAAGAGAGCTAGATTTGGATTCTGAAAACTTGCTTTACAGCGAAAAGCTACCGGCAGTTGCCATCACTATCTTTACCCTTGGAAATTCATTGATGGTCTATACAGCCAATAATTTTCTTTATCAGTACAATATCATAATTCAGGATAATCAAGTATCACTGGAACTAGTTTCTGAGATTTCCTTTGTTGGAATCATTCATTCCCCTAGTCGAATTAGATCAATTAGTTGTATACCTAAAGCAGATCCTTCACAATCTCCATTTTCAGTTACCCGAAGTAATATCCTTTTACTTATTGATGGGATGTTGATACAACTAATTCCACGCGCGTTTTTGGAAACACGCATAAGTGAAGACCGTCACAGTTCTACTAGCGAAATGAAATACAAATTTCAAGTTTTACATAACTATGTTGAGTATTATGCATTTTCGGGTGTCCAAGGCGACCCGAGACATATGATCTGGGCATTTGATGGAAAAAATGTCTTAACATGGGTCAATGATAAACAAGGAACATTTGGAAATCTTAACGATAGAAATAACCAGGAATCAAATTTACAATCCGTAGGTCCGATTTTGGTACCTATGGAGCTCTATCCTCTTGCAATGCTTTCTGATAAAGGCATTGTCATGGGAATCGACTGTGACGCCGTTTTAACAAGAAGTGGGTCTTTTACATATTTTAAGCAATGGACAAGCGCGCACCTTTTCCTTCCATACATTTTGGAATCACATTTGAAATGCAATGATATTGACAGAGCATTGAAAATTGCAAATCTGTATAAACATTTGACTTACTTTGAGCATATGCTTGAATTTTTACTCTATGATGTGTTAGTTAACATATCTAGCTCTGAAGAGCTTGACACTAGTACCTTGCTAACAAACACTGTCAACCTCATCAGTCAATTTTCTCAAATGCCAGATATCATAGTGGGTTGTACTAGAAAAACAGAAGTAAAATATTGGAAGCGATTATTTGATGTACTAGGTTCACCTCAGCAATTATTTGAGAGATGTTTAGAATTGAACAAGCTTTCTACTGCAAGCGGATATCTTTTGGTTTTGCATACTTTAGACCAAAAAAAAAACTTTGACAGTGAGGCTAATGTTCATAGCGAAACAATGAAGAATACAGCCCGACTCTTGAAAATTGCTTTTGAAGCTCAAAACTGGGCTCTTTGCAAAGAGCTGATAAGATTTGTTAAGTCAATTGATCCTTCGGGAAACCTACTGAAAGAGACATTGAAAGCTACAGAAGTTATTTTACCTGAAATTAAAAACATGTCAAGATCTAATGAAATAGACGTGAAAGCTTAATCACCAATAATAATAAAATAAAATAAAAAACAAGCACGAATATATGTGGAATCATGACCTTTTATAATTCTGTTATTACAGTTTAAAAAATGCAATTCATGTTTGTTTTTTCCAATTTTTTCCAATTTTTTTATATTTATGGTTTTTCCTATAATTTTAATAGAATAATATATCGAAGATAGATGTGATGATTGAGAGTTGGAAATTTGAAAATAAATAACTAGAAAATGCTTTCTGTACTATATTGACTCGTACACGGCCTTCAGTAAATTACAATAATTTATTTTCGTATGAGTAATAAGTAGATTGCTGGGAAATGATAGAAAAAAAGACTTATAATGAGTTTTGAAGAAATCTCTCGACAAATGTTGCTGGTTTAGCCTTGGCCTTGACTGCTTCTTCTTCTTCAAAAAACTTGAGAATATGAGGTTGTTGCTTCCAATAGTTGATTGTTTCTTGAAATTCCATTTGTCCTTTTGCATAGAGGAAGTTTCTAACTGACAAATCTGTGACAAAACGATGGCGTTCAAACTCTTGTCTTATTTTTGTTCTGACAAGAGAAGTAGGGTACGATATTTCATATGTTTCAACGATAGTTGGGGCCTAATATAATAAAAACGAATCAGAATATTAGTATTACAAACATTATAGAAAGCTATCAAACTGCTTATACTTACATTTCTAATAAACTTTCTGTATAATGCGAGAACTCTCTTTGTGAGTTCAACAGAGTTTTTTGAGATTCTAGTGGTTTCAGCAAAAGCAGTAGCAGTTGTAGGCATTTTTAATTCATTTGTTTGATGTGGTCTATAGTTATCAAGTAGCGGACAAGAAGGTGAAATTATTTAGAGAGGTTCAAAGGCTTAATAAAAAAAATTGGTGGAAGAATAAATAATAATGACATTGATTGGCTCAACAAAACCCTTACCCTTGCATATTTATCACCCAAGGTTTAAGCCATAAAGCTTATCTACCAATCTTTAACAGACAAACTGTAATCTGATTTTCTGATTTTAATATTTTTATTGTTATTTTTTTGTTTATCGTACAAGTAGAACAATAATAAATATCATATTATAAAAACATACACATTTGTGTTTAATTCTAATTACTTTCATCCAAATTTATTCATAATAAATGTCTGATACTTGTTTATCATATGATAGCTCGTTTGACCTCAACTTTTACATTTCACTTGCGCTATGTATAGGAATATTTATATCTTATGTGCCACAGCACATACGAATTATTCATAGAAAATCTTCAGAAGGGATTTCGCCATGGTTTTTATTGCTAGGTATTACATCTGGTTTCTGTGCGTTTTTTAACATACTTTTGATTTCTAAAAGAATATATCAATGCTGTGAAATCATGGCTGCAGGGAAATGTTTTGCGGCATCTATGGGAATATTACAAATTACTGTTCAATCTATTGCTGCAACGCTTATTTTGGTTTTTGCACTAATTTTCACACGCCACCAAACACTCGAGCCGAAAGAGGAGTACTACAAACTTCAATACGTTGGCAAAATATGCCTTTGTTTTTTCGTAATCATTGGGGGATTTTCACTATATTTGTATAAGAGTCACAGTTCAGAAAAAGTCAATCTTTTGGCAAATTCTCTGGGAGTTTTAGGCGCCATCCTTGCAGGAATACAGTACTTCCCCCAGATTTATACAACATCTCATCTTCAGCATGTTGGATCGTTGAGTATCCCAATGATGCTTATTCAAACCCCTGGAGGTTTCATCTGGTCTGCAAGTTTGGCTGCACGCGAGGATACAAAGTGGAGTTCATGGTTACCATATTTAACAGCAGCCTCACTACAAGGAATTCTTTTAGTTATGGCCATCTATTTCGAGATGCGGAATAGAAGGTTTGCTAAAGAAACTCGCAAGCTTTTAGACGAGAGTGAACCAAATAGTGAAACACCTTTACTTTTGTAAAAAAAAAAAAACTATTTTCTCTTTTCCTGTTTTTGTTATCTATTATATAGTAAATTGTTTATATGTATTTTAAATCAATTGTTTTTTATTCTAATAACTTATTACATACTAATAGATTTCCAAATTGTAAATCCATCACTACCTGTACTAATAAGAGCTCCGGGAATCTGCTTATGCCAGTGAACTTCTTTAGCATCTTTTTGATAGTGAACAAAAAGAAGTTGTGGTGGAATTTCAGCCAAATTCTTATCACCTTCCAATTGCTTCTTTACTTCTTCATCATCTGCCTCAACAGCCAAATCCCACAAAGTAACAGTGTGGCCCTCGCTGGCAACAGCAACATTAGAGTCTTCTGTTGGGTGAAACTCGATAGAAGTGATGGGCTGTTTTAAGAAATCGAAAGATGCAACTGGAGTAGGTTTGGACTTTGCAGAGAAGTTTCTTAAATCCCACATGGACCAACTACCGTCATCATGACCACTAGCTAACAAGTGTGTGTTTTTCAAACTCCAAGTCATCACATTGACGTCAGAGGAAGAGGCTGTAACTGAAAGCATTGGCTTGTGTTGTTTGCTGCGAATATCCCAAATCTTGATGCAACCATCGCTTCCTCCTGATGCAAAAACTGTTTTTTCTGAACCACTCCATTGAATTTCTTCAACACTTCCGTCGTGTCCCAAAAATGGAGTTTTGCTGGTAGACCAGGATGCTTGTTCTTGTGTAGTAAGATAAATTTTTCCTTCAACATCACCCGTCAATAATGAACCTGTTGTTATTAATGGAGACCAGGCAATTGCATAACCTTCATTCTTTCCATGTGCGGTAATCGTATGGATTGGTTTTTTCATATCTTTGGTAATAACTGTTCCTGGTGTATCGAATGATTTAAACTGTGGGGTTAAATCCCACAAATATACATTGCCATTTTCAGCCATTGAAGCTGTTAAATATTTTCCAGTTTTACGAGAAAACGGACTGTTTCTAATTCTGTTTGTTGTACTTTGAATGGGTAAAGACTTTGTTTCCAAAATAGGGTCAACGTGTTCATCATCTTCGTTATCACTATCGTCATCATCTTCTCTTACCAAGGTCTTTGAAAGTTGGCTAAATTTCATGACCGAAATTTCATTGTCTCTATCTTTTTGTGCTTGAGTACCAGTGACAATATATGCACTATGAGGATAACTTCGTCTTTCATCACCAAGATTGTCTTCTAAAATATCAAAAGAAAGACATGGCCAGGTAACATTGACAGTATGAAGCATATCGTAACTCGAAAGATCAGGTTCCATGACCTCATCCGGCCCTAAAGGTTCTGACAATCCTGGTAAATATATACTTTGGGTATTCTTGGGTTTGGCTGATACTTCGCTTTCATCTTCATTTATTGTTTGCAATGCACGTTGTTGGGAAGTTTCAACATACTCTCCAATCTTTTCTTCATCTTCAATTTCATCGATATCATCACCAGCCTCTAAAATTTCCTCGTCGCTGTCTTCATAATCGTCACCATATGGATCTTCAAATTCCATATTTTCATCTTCATTGTTCTCAGAAAGTTTCGCATGAGGAGATTCTGTAGAATCAAGCCTTGGAGCCTTTACGTCAGTAACATCAGAATCGTTTGTAGTTCTTTTTCCTTTTGGTGTAGATTTTTCAGTCATTGTGTATATATTAATTATTGTGTTTTCCTATCTTGAATAAATCATTAAGAGCAAAAATAATAATTGAAAAAAAAAAAAAAAAAAAAA